>PVJX010002468.1:64850-128098 GCA_004027295.1 Dolichotis patagonum | reverse complement strand
TACATGAAAACATGTTCATCACCATTAGTCATGAGAGAAATGCAAATTAAAACCACACTGAGATTCCATCTCACTCCAGAAAGATTCGCCAAGATAGAAAACACTACCAACAGCAAGTGCTGGAGAGGCTGTGGGGAAAAAGGAACTCTTCTGCACTGTTGGTGGGAGTGTAGACTGGTGCCACCACTGTGGAGGTCAGTCTGGAGATCCCTCAAAAAGCTGGGTTTTGAGGTCCCATTTGACCCAGCTATTCCACTTCTAGGCATATTCCCAGAAGAACTGAAAACATCATACCACCATGATATATGTGCACCCATGTTTATAGCAGCACAATTTGTAATAGCCAGATCTTGGAAACAACCTAAGTGCCTATCAACTGAGGAATGGATTAAAAAGTTGTGGTATTTCTATACAATGGAGTACTACTCAGCTATAAAGAATGATCACATTGAGATATTTATAAATAAATGGACATGACTTGAGACCATACTCATAAGCGAAATAAACCAAACTCACATGTGTAAATACCATATAGTCTCCCTAGATGAGAGTTGGTAAGAGCATATAAGATTTTATGGTAATCATGAATCCCTATCTTATAGCTTTGAAGCCTTTCAATGTTTTCATTCATCAGTTGGAATGGTTTTATTCTGTTTTGTTTCACTTTATTATACATGATGCTATGAACAGCTGTTTTGACGAGAACAAAACATTTTGACAGCTATTGCTGATTTAATACCATCCTTCTTAGAATTCCTAACAAGATGCTATTCTTCTGTTTCCTTTGGTTCTATCTATTACATTGTGTTTTATTGGGATTTGAATATGTGTGAAAGTATAAACAAAATTTTTTATTGAAAATGAGATATTATATTACCCATGATCATTCTCTGTTATTCGGTTCAGAATGCGCTGTAATTCTTTCACTGTTTGAATGGTTGTATACTTTTTTGTTATTTTTGATATTATTGTATTTGAAACTATGCTCAACTATAGCAGAGAAAGAAATATTGTGGAAGCTATTGTTAATGTCCTGTTGTCTTAATGTTAAGTATTGTGTTGCCTATGTTGTCTGGTTCTGATCTGCTCTGTACTGACCTCTTTTTTCTTATTCTCTTTAAAATAAAATGGAAAAAAAATTTCTCTTATACTGCTGCTTTCATTGTGACCTGTAAGTTCTGGTATGTTGTTTTGGAATCATTATGTAATTGTATAAAGTGTCTTATTTCTTTTTTTTTTGTTTTTTTGTACTGGGAATTGAACTTAGGATCTTGCACTTGTCAAGCAGATGCTTGTGCTACTGAGCTATATCCCCAGCCCTCATTTCTTTTTAAATTTCATCTGTGACCCATTTATTGTTCAGGAAGGTGTTATTTAATTTCCATGTGTTTATGAAGTGCTTGTGGTTCTTTTTGCCATTGATTTTCAGTTTCATTACATGATGGTCTGATAATACGCATGGGATAGTTTCAGTTCCTTTGCAGTTACTTAAGTATGTTTTATGAGCTAGTATGTGGTCTGTTTTGTTCCCTTACAAGGATGCAGTGACCTTCCTTCCTTGTCTTTCTTAATCTGCCTTGGTTTAAAATCCAGTTTGTCTGCAAGTAGAAGAGCTACCCCTGCTTTTTTCTGAGTTTCAAACCCTTGTTTTCTGTTCCTTTACTTTCAGTCTATGAATTTCTTTTTGAATTACATGTTTCTTTTATGTAGCATATTGTTGGATCTTGCTTCTTGATCCATTCTCCGAGTTTTGTTTCTTAAAATGGTGAATAGAGACTATTTACATTGATGTTTATCACTTATATGTATTGACTTGTCCTTCTCATGTTATTTTCCTGTTGTTGGTTCCCTTTGTTTCTCTACCTTTGTTTAATTATTTACTTTGTCTGTTGGCTTTTTTCTATTGGGGTGTTCTTTGTCATGGAAGTATCTTCTTCATCAATTTTAAAAGATAGTTTTTCAGAGTAGTTCAATCTGGGCTGGAGGTTGTTTTCACTTAGGGCTTGAAATACTTCACTCCAAACTCTCCCTGACTTGAGGGTTTGTGTTGAGAAGTTACCTGTGATTCTAATATACTTTTCTTTATAGGTAATTTGTTTCTTTCTCTAACAGCTTTTAATATTCTGTTCTTGGTTGCGTTTCTAGAATCTTGACTCTTAGTATTCCTTAGTGTAGATTTTTTTGATCATGGCGAATTGGAGCTCTGTATGCCTCACTTACCTGTATGTCAAATTCTTTTCCATTCTTGGGAAGTTTTCTGCCATTACTTCTGTGAATAGGCTTTTTATGTTGTACTATCTCCTGATTTTTCATTGACCCTGATCAATCTTATTCTTTGCATCATCTAGCAGCTGCTAGATTGATTTCTCATGCTTTCTTGCTATTTTTAAAGAAATCTTTCTTTTCATGATTGCTAATTATAGTCCTTTCTGCTATATCTTAAATTCTATATCCACTTGACTCATTCTGCTTATATGTACTTTCAATGGAATTTTTAATTTCCTGGATGTCTGTTTGAATCTGTTTCATGGATTACATTTCTCTCCAATGTTGGGTATTCACAATTTCTGTTTTCTTAAGCTGCTGTATTGTTTTTATCTATATCTGCTCTAGAGTGACTAACTGGTCACCATCTCTGTAGTTCTCTGGAAAATTATTTCTGATTTGATTTTTTTCTAGAGCCCCTTTCATCTGCTTTGTTACTTCCACTTTTACCACATTAGAGTCCAGGTGGTTAACTTTCAAACTGTCCCACCTCATTGTCACCTGGGTTTACCTTTGGTAAGCTGGAAGTCCTTGGGTTTCATATTGCTTCTATGTCTTCTCATTTTCTTTGTTTGTTTCTTTTTTTTTTTTTTTTAAAGTTTAATTCCTGGGTTGATATAAATTGCTTCTGGGAAGTAGCCTTATTTCTAGTATTGAGAATCCTTAGGAAATGACTATCCTTAGGAATGTCTTCCAGGTGTAGCTGGCTTTTGAGTTTTGAATCTGTTGGAAGATCTTATCTCTTCATTTTATTGGGAATTAGAAGTTGCTGCCTATATGACCTATCCCCTGGTTTTTTGGCACTGGTCTATAGTATTGTTTATGACCCTCAGGCAGGTTCAGTCTTGGCATACCAGGAAGAAGAATTGATTAGAACAATTATGTCAGCTAAGCTAAAGTAGTCAGTATAACAGTAGCATTAAATACGGCCCAGGAAATGACAAACTGTGGTATCTATTAATTTGCCACTTTCAACTGTATAAACTAGAGTTGTGGTTATATAACAAAATTAAAATAAATTAGAAAATTGTATACAATAAATGTGTCTTCAGTATGGTGGTTTTACCCCCAGGGGAGAGTATTTAAAAGGGGTTGGGGGAAAGCAATCAAGAAATAGAGGAAGCGGAAAAGATTGGAAGCAGACCTGGAGGGCAAAGGAAGATTAGGTGAACTTTGGGCAACTGGTGAAGCAGACAGGAGGGAAAGAGAGACAGCAGGGAAATCAAAACAAGGACAAAACAACAAAAACAAGAAACAGTGTTTAGACTCATAAAGGCAAGAAGAAACATTGAAGAAACAAAGAAAAGAAAGCAACAAAAAAAGAAAGAGAGAAAGAAAGAGAAAGTAAGTCCACTTCAGGAAATGTCTCTGCTGTCACTGATAGAGTTCAGATCTGTGGTTGATTAAGCTTAGCAAGCCTGTCATAGATTTACAGCAAGGAAGAGGAGCATCCCAGGAATCCTGCACCTTTAATTCTACTGATTTAGGCTAGTTTCTGGCTGTGAAGCTGGAACCCAATTTGTTTAACCTGCAACATGCCATGTATTTTATGCTGGCTTTAACTCGGCTTCCTGCTGACTTGAACTCCGTTCTGTCTTACCCTGAAACTGGGAGCTGCTAGAAGGAACCAACTTACAGGTTTTGTGAATTCTGAACTCAGTTGGCCCCTGTCCAAGATGGCAGTCAGCCAATTGTCCTTTCCTGGGGGATGTCTGAACCCAAATGAATCACCCGCCACTGCAGTACATTGTGTCCACTGTTCTATTCCATTGGCACATTTCTCTGTGGAAGCCTCTGGACTTTCCATTAGTCACCGTGTGTCTGGCAGTTTGAGCATCCTTTGGCATGCAGCAAGGCAGGGCTCAGGGAGAAAGTGCTGCTTGCCACCTTCTTGGTCTTCTTCTTGGTCTTTGTCTTCTTCATCTATGTCTTCTTCATTTTCTTAGTCTTCTTTGTCTTTGTCTTCTGTTTTGTCTTCTTTGTCTTCCTTGTCTTCCTTGTCATCATCATCATCGTCTTCTCCTTCTCCTTCTCCTCCTCCTTGTCCTTCTCCTCTTCTTCCTCCTCCTCCTTCTTGGTGATAGGGAATAACCCAACTCTTTCCTCCTCTTTCTCTTTCTCCTCTTCCTCCTCTCCCCCCCCCCCATCTTTCTCCACTCTCACTGTGACCTTCAGTTCTCATGTAAGATCCTTGCGGAATCCCTGGAACCCACTTGTTGCTATATTGCAGTGTCTGGACACCAAACTTGGAGAGGCTGTTTTCTCCTTTCTTCACCATTCTGCCATCTTCCCAGCAGTCAAGAAATATGTTATTTAAATCAAGATGCAAAAAGATTATGTGACAGTGCCTTGAAGAACTGAAAGAGTGATTAGATAGATAATACTCAGCAGAATTGTGGAAAGTAATAAACATTTGAGTTTTTCCTCTTTGCCTTGATGTATG
Organism: Dolichotis patagonum; assembly: GCA_004027295.1. NCBI lineage: Eukaryota > Metazoa > Chordata > Mammalia > Rodentia > Caviidae > Dolichotis > Dolichotis patagonum. The sequence goes on along the minus strand of PVJX010002468.1, from coordinate 123,390 downwards.
ACTTTAAAAAAAAAAATCACATTTTAAGCAAGTGTCATTTGGAAATGATAGTTAATCTGCTTGTTGGATTGAATAACACCTAGCTTTGAGTTTTCAAAGCTATTTAGTACAAGAATCAGAAACATTACAGTTTCCAAGGAGCCCAGAAGATACCTTACATAGTGATACATTTTTATCTTGAATAAAGGTGGAAAATGTTGACTCTGAGCATTTCAATTTTTGTGTTTTTCTGTTATAAGAAAAAAACCCATTCATTATTACATAAAATTACTAATAAAACTGATCAGCAGTCGACTAACATGATGAACTTACTAGAATCAGGGGAAATGGGTAGTTAACAGTAAGAGAATAATTGCCTAGGGTCCTATGATCTCACAAAGGAAATTAGGTTATTCCCTATCACCGAGGTTTTCTTTTTACATGAGAGCACTTTCCTTCCACAGTCTGGGAGATTCTTATATTTTGAACACTTCAAGATTTTTATTAGTAAAGGTTGATTGGGTCAGTGGTATATGTGTTCTCCCTTATCCAGACCTTTTGAAAGCCAAAGCAAAATCCATTTAAAATATTTCCCGAATGATGAATAACTGAAAGTAACTTGGTAGTATTATTTGCTTTAGAAGTAAATAATAAGCACAGTTGTAATAAAATAAATAAACTGAAAACTCTGTGAATAGTGTCATGGTACTTTAAAAAAGAACCAGTTTTATTGTTGGACCACTTGATTTCTAAAGTGACTGGATTTGGGAAACAGAAACTTGAGTATAAAAGTTGGTGCTGTTAAACAATTGAAAGCTACTAAACTGTTCACAACAGACATTTTATTGTGACTTTTCTGTTAAAAGATGCTTATGATGTATTAGGATATAATTAAAACCATACAAGAAATTTGTTTCATCCCATGCAAAAAAATACAAGTATTTTTTCTGCTGAGGGTACTGATTAGGTGATCAAAAAGTTTTTTCTTTTTTTTTTTTGTCTGTGCCTTTAGTTTGTGTGCATGTGGAGAAAGCCACTAATGTTAGTTATAGTAAACTCAAAGCAAATAATTACAATGTTGCAAGAAACAAAGGAAAATTAAATCAAATGAAGTTGAAGTCTGAACTGTATAGTATATTGACTGATTTTCAATAAGGCTGATGCTTGATGGATTGAGTAAATAAATATGTGATTACTATAATCCTCACAGTAGAATATTGTGTTACTTTTATGGTTGTGAAGTTGCTTTCTATCATTATAATCTAATTTTTTAAGCTACTAAATATTTCAAAGTAACTATGATTTTTAAGCCTGTGAAAACCATACATTCATGAGGGAAGATTAGAGTGTATGTTAAACAACATTATTCTCAGTCTTTTGTAAATGTGATGAAACCCAGACCATAAATTGGTACTAATAGTGGACAGCCTTTGCTGAGTGCTTCTGAAGCTTACTGACATTAATAATTTTCTCATATCTTGTTTCTGGATTGATTTTTACTTTCACATTGGATAAATTTAGTCTTTGTTTTAAATCACAAGGTTTCTATTTATTTAACCACTTAAAAAATCAGTTAGCAAACTTCATTATTTGGATTTGTGATTAGGAATTCTGTTATTGTATGAGGAAAATTTTTGTTTGTGTTTGCTATAAATTTATTTGTGTGTGTGCATGTGTGTGATTGTATGGCTATTTACCTTTTTCAAGGTAAACAATAACCCTACTTATTTATTTTCCTTCTTTTTCTTTCTATAAAATAAAATGAATCAAAGAACTTCTTATATTCTGTTATATTTAGATACAAACATGCCAGCCAAGTGTGGTGGTACACGCCTGTCATCTCTATACTTGGGAAACCTGAGGCAGGGGTACTGCCTCGAGTTGGAGGCCACCCTTGGCTACATAGTGAGTTCAAGGCCAGCCTGGACTCCACAGTGAGACCCTCTCTTAAAGGAAAAAAGTTGCCAAATAAGTGACTATTTTATAAATATAGAAACCTGTATGTAAGGACTCCAGCATAACTGCCAATTGACTGACAACCAATAAATGTATCACAGGTAAAATTTAGCTCACTTTGGTTGATTGATGTAGAAAGAATGGCATTTTAGACAAAAGTATTTGAGAGCAACTAGCATTTTAGTACATATGCTGCTGAAATGAGCACAGCAACTAGCATTTTAACGAATTTTAAATTCGAAAAAATTTTAATACATCATATAATTTGAATTGTTATTAATACTCTTATCATGATAATATTATTTTGGTTTAGGTAGGAGAATGCCCTTATTCTTAGCAAATATCCTTTGTAGCATTTAGGATAAAGGCTTATAATGTTTGAAACTTCTTTTTAAATGACTTTAAAAAGTATATGTGTATATTTCATTGAGCAAATCCAAATGCAGCCAGATAATTAGAACTCTTTTCCAGGTGAAAAGAGTATGAATTTTCATTGTATTACTACTTTAGCTTTTCTGATATTTTGATATTTTAAAAATCAAAGAAAAGTTGACTTTAAAATGTCACAGTAATGATACATAAACATACTTTTTATTTTTTTTCTTTGAAGTCATTGTGGCTTATTAATATATTTATGTACTTCCTTATAAAATGTAATTCTCCTACAAAAATAATGCCTATCTGCAAGTTGCACATATTTGTTCTCTATAATTTCTTCTTAAATTTAAGTCTTTATTTGCTTAATAACCTATGTTATAATTTATATAATTTCTCAGGATCTAAAAAAACCAGTTCTGTTCCCTCAGTTTTGTTAGATGATAATCAATTTTGTATAATTAGATTGAAGCCCCATATTTTTGCTTTTTTTATTATAAGCTCTCCTATAGAGAAAGTCAGTTGCCCAATAAGACAGTGTACAAAATGAAAATATCAAATGTAATCCCTGAGAAATAAACCTAAAAGCTAAAACTATATTTATGTACTTTCTATTTTTCTATTCTTGAATTCATAGGAAGACCTGATATTTTTCATTCTAAGCTTATGTTTTCAGCCTACAATACATAATGTTATCATATTTGAACATACTTTCAGAACAGCTAATAAAAAGCCAAAATGCCGGGGCTCATACATAATCATCTATCTATGCCATTCGCTGCATTTGTCAGCGTGTTTGTGGCACACACTGTGTGCTGGCTGCATTGTTTAGTAGTTAATTCTCAACCTCCTTTTCCATTGTATGCCTCTATTACACAGATTGTGAAAACTAAATACTCATGTCTTAACACTCTCTTGGCTTAGAATTGGCCATACAATATGGGTCAGGCCATTGAAACATAAATAGGAGTCTGAGGTTTTGTTAAAAGCCTTTTACTTTCCTAATCAAAAAGGCCAGATGTGACTGTAATCACCCCTTTCCTCTTCTGTCCTGAATGTGAATGTGAAGAGCAGCTCTACCATAGCCATGAGGTAATGGTGAGATTCATTGAAATCATGACCGTGACACCATGGACCTGCCGCTGCAAATGCCAGAGATACTTAGCTCCAGCTACTAATTTAATGGGGAAAGTAAACTCCAATTTGTTTAAATCATATATGTATGGTTTCCTGTTAGCTGTTGCTAAATAGACTCCAGAATTGTTTCTTGTGTATCTTGGATCCTCCTGGATCATGCTGGAGGAAGGTGTTTACCAAGAGGGCAAACGAACTGCTTCTTTGTGCAGGCTCCTGGGTTCCACCATGGCCATGGCCGGATCTCTGGGGCTGTTCTCTCCTATTTTTCTTAATAGAACTAAAATCTTCTTAGGTATCAGATGTTCATGTCATGGTCCTTAGTAAGGAGCACAGTGTGATTGTTATATCCCAGCTATCTGGAGCTCTTCCAGCAGCTTCCGCTTCATCTCTGGGGCTCTTCACAGGTCACTGCTGGTCTTAGTTCTTCACTGTGCCACCATTCTCTGGAACTGTTAAGGGCTAATGACTCAAGAGTTATCAACTCTTTTAGTGCAACCCACTCAGCCCGCTGTATCCAAGACAAGAATCACAAGTGGGCAGTAGGAGCACCTTAGCAAGGCTTTATTGGGACTTGTGCTACAACACAGCAGGCTAGGGCACCAGCGTGAGCTCTCTTAGACTGGACCTATAGAGCTTGAAGGAGTACTGCTTATTTAGAAGAACACCCCACCCCTGTTTATATATGTACTTGGGGGCTTTTGAAGTACTGACAGAGGAGTGTGGGCGTCACAGTGGCTTTAGGGCAGAGTCCTCTGGGATAGGTCCATGTTTTTAAGTCTGCTGTAGTCACAGCAAGTATCTCCTGGAGTAGCTGTGGCATCTAGGAGAGCCTGAGCTGTCATGGTGACACAGTATGCTTTCCCACACCGTGGGAGAAGCAGCCACTTGAAGCTTTCATACTTCCAGGAAACTGGCAAAGTTGAAGTTGAGAATGTTGCTACTTTTTAAGAATCTCCAAGACAAGCAGCAATATTGATCATATTCCATTAGTGTTTGGGGATTTCAGGAAAAACAACAGTGAGCCCCCATTCCTTCCCAATCTTTGCTGTGTCAGACAGTCCTCTGGCCATTCCTCAGAGAGGTAGCAGCATTGCCTGGAGTAGCCTGATGCAGGGGTTCATCATAGCAGCTTTTGGCCAAGTTGTGGTTCTGATCACCATGGCTTAGAGGACAATTGCCACCAAAGCAACTGCAGCTGCGGTGGAAACCCTGTAGGGCCAGTTGCCCTAGGCTAGTCTCAGGAGGTAAGAAAAGTAGCATGAAAGACTTGTCATGTGCAAGTCACAGACAAGTTCAGATTTCCATTCTGCCACTTGGTGACTTTCAGGATCTTGAATCATTTATTCATTTTCTCTTTTTGAAAGCTGCCTATAAAGAATGAGGCTTAATCGTGATTGTCTGCCTGATTGGCCTGATAGATGCCCAGCAGATAGAGAACACACTTCTGGATGTGTCTGGGTGGGTAGGTGGCACCTTACTTTGGAAACTGTATCTGGTCCCTGGCCCCTGCCTCTTTGGCTCTTATACTGCTCTCTCCTTGAATGCCATAAATTAAGCACCTTTCCTCTAACATGCCCTTCTTCCTTGATAATTTTTGCCTAGGTGGCAGCTAACCACAGACTGAAATCTCTGAAAGTGAGCCAAAATAAACCTCTCTTACTTATGTTGTAGGTGTCAGATATTTCATCCCAGCAATGGGATTGATGACTAGTACAAAACCAAAGGTTTACTTTCTCTCCTTAAATATCACTCTTTAAAGTCTACTTATCATGGCTTAACCAGGCATTCATGTCAGCTCCATAGTGTTTTAGGTAATTGTGCTTCCTCCTTCTTTCTCTACCTTTGCTATCCTTAGAATGTAGTTCTCACTGTTTCTTGGTCATCACAGCTGTATTTCAGGTAGAAAAACATAAAAAACTATGGATTTAAAGAAAGAATGGCTAGTATGGCAGTGTGATTTCTTCCAGCTAATTCAGCTATGGGTGCAGGTGTGGAGTAGGGTTTAATTATGGTTGGAACCATAGCAGGCCAATTTAGTTGCTGGTTTCTTCAGGAAGTTAATTATAATGATGGAAAATGGACTTTAATCTGATTAAGGACCAAAACAAAGAATTGAGTGGGTGAAGAACAATATGAACAATTGTTGGGAGTCTGAGTACTAGAGGTTGTGCTCTGGAAAGTTAGAGGTTAATGAGTTGCTTGCAAGTTAGGTTTATAGAAGAAGCAGTGTTATTGGTAAAAATCACCATGACTAGGATGTGATAAAGGGAATGAATAACAGACATTGGGTAGTGGACAAGACCTTTGGGAAGGAAGAGGTCAGGGACTTGAGGGGTGAGGGAGTTGGAAGGACAATCTCCATATACGTGGAATTATTAGGAATCTATCCAGTTGGAGGAGTATTAGAGAGACAAGGAGCCAATGCCATCTTTGAGGAGTGATGGGAGTGCCCCCTGGGGGTCATTAGCTGAACTGCAACCTAGATATGTCTGGTGATGTGGCATTCCAATCTGGTTAAGCATTTGTGAGCAACCCTGAGGCAATGAAACACATTGCCCTCTAACAGGCACAATAAGAATATTTTATTTTTTCAATGAAAATTATTTATATTACCATAAATTTCAAACCTTGTATATCCCTAAATGTAGAAACATCAACTGTTCATCAAAATTAAATGTGAGAAAAAGCCAGAGTGTTGTGAACTTACAAGCAACATCACTGTATACTGGCAACACTACCAGCAGGTCCACAAATCTGCTCCTTTTGCTGTGTTGTGCCATTAACTGACAGGAAAACTGAAACAGCCCCAGGTCTCAGGAGTCTTGAGATGGAGCCCAGCCTGATGGGTAAAGAAAGTAATCCTCCTCCTCCTCCTCTTCCTCCTCCTCCTCCTCCTCCTCCTTCGCCTTTTTCTCCTTCTCTTTCTTCTTCTTCTTGGATCAAACTCATGACCTTGTGCTTGACAGGCAAGCGCTGTGCCACTGAGCTCAATCTCTGGGCCCACGTTCTTTTCTTTAGCCTAGACATTGGTGTATGAACTTAATGCTAGAAATGAAAAATTTGAATTACTGATCTCTCTTTCTTTGGGGTATTCACCATTAAAACAAAACTATTCACTGAACTATGTGTGTAGATCTTACTTTTGTTAAAAATGACTCTGAAATATGTGTATTATTTTGAAATGTTTTTGGATTACCCACTATTTAAAATGTTAACCATTTTGGCTATACTCTAGTTTAAGGTCTTGTGTGCCACTGCTGACTGAGCTATGTTTAGTTGTCTCTTCTCGTGGTGATACAGTAATTGGAAACTTGCAAATGTAAACATTCCTCTTCAAATTTAGAATTTTATGATTCTTATAGTGATGCTCCACTAGATTTTTAGAGGTTAGATAATTCTGTGGATGTAGGGGCTTTTCATTCTTTAATTTTCATCCTTATTGGGAAATAGGCCTAAAACAGATCATGCTATATAGAACTCCCAACATTCTTAGACTGATATATAAGTGTCTACCCTAGCTTATTAAAATAGCAGCTTTCTTTATCAAATCATGAATGTCTGTTTATGTCCATATCTGATTAATTTGTGAATCTGTAAGTGGAGTTTCCAGAATCTCTAGAGTGATGTTTCAGCAGTATCTCACATGAACAGTGGATATTTATGAAATTATGAGTTTTGTATATTCATGAATATGTACAGATAAATCTGTAAAATATTTTAAAAAGTAGATTTAGATTAATATAAACCTTAAAAGTAGATCCAAAATAGGATTTTGCGGTTACATTTTTCTTACAAAAATTTTTAAGGTAAAAGTTGTATTTGAGCATAAAGGACTTTTTATGGCTTTATGTACAGCTAAAGCATTTTATTACTTATATAGTAACCTGCCTTTTAGACTTTATTTACCTGAATAAATGGGTTTTCATAATGTGTATAATTCTTTGGATCCCATATTCAGTTCTTATCTCTCTTACATGTTATTAACAAAAACATAAATCTTGCTTGTTAGTTATTTTGATAATTTTTTGTACAGTTTTTGTGCAAAAATGAAGTACTTGCTTTTAAAAGTCTTGGTCCTTTGTCATTACAAGATTTTTTATTTCATTTTGTTTTATTATATTTTTCTTTACAGTTGCTTGAGCTTGACTGTCTTCTACTCATCCTTTAATTTTTTTTGTCAGTTTTTATTTTTTATTAGTACATACTTGCAGTACATAGTGATTATATTCCTTATGGGGAGTTGCTTATGTTCATAACACATCTCAATTCGTTTTTCATTCTCTTTCCCTCTCCTACTCCCCTCCATCTCTTGATCTGCTTCCTGTTAGAAAAATATCTGTCTCCCTACTTCATTTTATCTTTTATTTTGTTCTTTATTTATATTTTGGGTTTCTCATGTAAGAGAACCCTGTGAAGTTTAAACTTGTGTGTCTGTTTTGTTTCATTTAACAGTATAGTTGTATCAGTTGCATTCTACAAATGGCTCCAGTTTATACTTTCTGATGGCAGTGTAGTACTCCATTAAGTGTTCTGTGTAGAGAATCATTTTATCCACAAATAATGATACTTTGAATTCTTCCTTTGCTATAGATACCTCTTTTGTACTTTTTTCCTGATTGCTCTTGCTAATGTTTTGAGTATTGTGTTGAACAGGAGTGATGATAGGGGATATCTTTTCTTCCTGATTTTAGAGGGAAAACTTCTAGTTTTACCCCATTTAATATAATGTTGGCAGTGAATTTGTCATAAATTTTTTTTTTAACAGATGGAGATAAGGTCTTTCTATACCTGTTTTCTCAGTGTTTTTTATCCTAAAAGGATGTTGGATTTTGTTAAAGGCTTTTTCTGCATCTATTAAGATGATCATGTGATTTTTGTCCTTGTTTCTGTTCATTAAACATTGATTTGCATATACTGAGTCATCCTTGCATCCTTGGTATGAAATTACTTGTTTGTGAAGTATGGTCTTTTTGATAATTCACGGCGTTTTGTCAGTATTTTGTGAATTTTTCATCTATATTCGGTAAAGAGATTGGCTCTTTCCTTTGATTGAATCTTAACTGGTTTTGGAATCAGAGTAATGGTAGCTTCCAGGAATGAGCAAGGAGTTTGTGAGTACTCCTCTCTCAGTTTCTTTAAAGATCTTGAGAAGAGGGGCTGGGGATTTAGCTCAGCGGCATAAGTGCCTGCCTAGCAAGCAAGCGGTCGTGAGTTCGATCCCTGGTACCGATTTTTAAAAAAAAAAAAAAATCTGAGAAGTATTGGAGTATCCTCAGTGTTTTTGTAGAATTCACAATGAATCCATCCAGACCTGGACTTTTCTAAATTCATAGGATTTTTATTACCTCCTCAAAGTTCATTTCCTGTTATTGGATTATTCAGGGTTTTTAAATCTTGCTTTGGTTTTGGTAATTTATATGTATCTAGATATCTGTCCACTTCTTCTGACCCATCCAGTTTATTGACTTTCAGGTTTTCAAAGCAGTTTTTAATGATCTTTTAAAAATTTCAGCAGTATCTATTGTAATTTTACTTTTTAAATTTCTAATTTCATTGATATGGGTCTTCTCTGTCTTTTTGTTGCTGGTTAGATTGCTAATTATTTATCTATTTTGTTTTTTTCTTTTGAAGAACCAAGTCTGGTTTATTTATTCTTTATATTTTTTAAGTTTCAATTTCACTGATTTCTGCTCTGATCTTTATAATTTTCTTCCTTGTTTTAGCTTTGGGTTTGGTTATTCTTGTTTTTCTGGGAGCTTGAGATGCATCATTAGCTTATTTATTTGGGCTCAGTCTATTTTTTGTGATGTAAACATTTGCAGCTGTAAACTTCTCTCTTAGAACTGCTTTTATTGTGTTCCATAAGTTCTGGTGCATTTTACTGGCATTATCATTTAGTTCTAGACACTGTCTTATTTCTTCCTTGATTTTGTCTGTAACCCAATGTTTATTTGAGTATATTGCTTTAGGTTCCATGTATTTGCTTAATTTTTAAATTTTCTTTTGTTATTGATTACTTGTTTCATTGCATTATGATCTGACTTTTTTTTGGTACCTGGACTCGAACTCAGGACCTTGTGCCTGCCAGCCAGGCACTTAAGCCCACTATGATCTGATATCTATGTTACTATTTGTATGCTTGGTGTGTGGGTATGTGCGCGTGCGCATGCGCACACATGTGCTGAAGCTTGCGAATTGATTGTAGTGGAAATGTTTGTTTCTAGTATGGAGATCTCTTTAGTTACTGTCTACTTTGCCGTAGTGTCCTCTTTGTGTGGCTGTTTGCTTTTGCCTTTTGTCCCAGGTTCTAGCTACCTCCGAAGCAGCATATTTGGCCCAGTACTCAGTTTGCCAGAAAGCAATCTAGGGATTGGCATCCTAAGAAAACCAGTTAATAGCAACAGCTATATCACCTTGGCTTTATTAATAAAATCAACATCAATTACAACATCAAATACAAACACAAGGACCAGCACTTAACTATATAAACATAATGCACCACCCTTAACTATAGAAAAGAGATCGATAACTATATTATGAACACTTAGACAAATCCAGTACTGACCTACTAATAAGGAAAGAGTGAAAAAGATAAACAGCAAAATACAGGAAATAAAAGAAAAATAAGAGTAAAAATTTAAAAGGGGTATAGAGAAAAGAAACTAAAAGAGGAAAGATAAAAGGAAGAAAAAACAAAACAAAACCTAGAAATTTCCATAAAACCCAAAGAAAGGAAGAGAAAAATTTTTTAAAATTGAAGAAAAGTTCCTGCATAATTGAATAAATGATTTCTTTTCAAGATCTGCATTCTTGAAAACAAGCGAGTCATGATTTTCTTTGCCTATCTTTAGGGAAAATAGGTGTTTGAGATGCCCTGTGTGCACCAGAGGTCCCTGTCCATTAACCCCAGACATGGTTACCTTCCAAGCCAAGGCATGTTCTTGCTTCTGCTAGATGGGGATTGCGATCAGCCTGCTGGTCTCTGTTGAATGTAGGTCATGAGTGTGGGGAGGGTCAGGGGGACTGTTGGACTTTAGGTTGACAGTTGTGGGGTCTGGTTGCTCCCTTACCCTGATCTTCTCAGGCTTTGTCCTTATGCAGGGTCAGGTTGGTCAATTAGTCCTTGCCTCTGCTGCTCAGTGCCAATGGGAAGCAAGATGTAGAGCTGGCTTAGAGTTTTTGAGTGGTTCCACCTTTGCATTTGGCCTGCTCATTTGCCTGAGGAGGGTGCTGCTTGCTTGCATGGAATGCAAGGAGCACTGCAGGTTCAGCCTGTGACTTTTTCAGTCAACAGTTCTTTGTATTATATTTTATTTATTTTAAAGAGAATAAAACAAAACAAAACAGAATAAATCCAATGAAAGTGATATAGAACTTCAAATCAGTATAATAGGAAATCAACAATGGCTACCATAATGTCTCTTGTTTTCTTCAAAATAGCTGTCCATACCATCAGATATAATAAAATCAAACAAAGCAAAATAGAATAAAATTAATCAAAATAAAACAATGGAAGCAATACAGGACTTAAAACCTAATAACAAATCAACAGTGGCTACCATAATATATTCCATTCTCTTCAAAATAGCTGCCTATACCATCAGACATAATAAAATCATACAAAACAAAATAGAATAAAACTGAACCTAACAAAACAATGAAAATGATACAGGAATTCAAAGCGAGATAATAGGAAATTAACAAGGGGTCCCCCCCCCTTTTGAGACAGGGTCTCACTATGTAGTTCAGGCTGGCCTTGGGCTCACTTTGTAGCTCAGGCTGGTCTCAAACTTGCAACGATCCTCCTGCCTCAGCCTTCTAAGTGCTGGGATTACAAGAGTGCACCACTGTATCCAACCCCCCTCTTTTTAGATGTTTCCTTCTCTGTAACTTTCACAATATCTATTGTACATTTTAGATCCCACTAACTCCCTTCAGTTTTTTATGCTAGGGAGGTAGCATGATGTTCACTCTTATGTGCCTGAACCATTTTACCCATGAGCAGCATGATCTCAGGTTGCATCTATTTACCTACAAAAGCCTTGAGATTGTCCTTCTTTATAGCTGGGTAGTGTTCTATTGTATAAAAATATCATATCTTTCTTATCCATTCTGTGGTTGATGGGCAAGCTACCTCTACTTTTTTCTTGTTTCCTGTTGCATGGAACATTGTTTTCTCTCCTTTGACTTTCAGTCCTTTGAAGTTAAATGTGTTTCTTTTGTACAGCATATTGATGGATTTTGTTTCCTGATCCACTCTCCTTGTGTTTCTTTTTATTGGTAAACTGAGCCCACCTACATTAATGATTACAACCCGCATGCAATGGCTCATCTCTGCCATGCTATCTTCCTGTTGTTGGCACCCTACTTTTCCCCTCTGTTCAATTGGCTGTTCTGTTTGGCGATCCCCCTCTGCTGCTGTTCCTGGAACCATAGTTATCTTTATCTCTCTCTAGAATATCTTCAAGGCCCTTGGTAGGGTTGGTTTGGTGCTTATGAATTCCTTCAGTTGTTCTTTATCATGAAAGTATCTTATTTTTCCATCAATTTTGAAAGATAGTTTTGTAAGGTACATCAGTCTGGGTTGGAAGTTGTTTTCTTTCAGGGTTTGAAACACTTTTCTTCAAGCTCTTCTTGACTTGATGGTTTGTGTTGAGAAGTCTGCCATGATTCTGATGGGTTTTCCTTTATAGGTGGTCTGTTTCTTTTCTCTAAGAGGGCTGGGGATTTAGCTCAGCAGCATAAGTGCCTGCCTTATAATCGTGCAGTTGTGAGTTTGATTCCTGGTACAAAACAACAACAACACCAACAAAAAAAAAACTCCAGTCTTTTCTTTAAGAGCGTTTAATATTCTGTTCTTGTGTTGAATTTCTGAGATCTTGATTATTATATGTCTGAGTGTCAATTTATTTTGGTTATGGCTAGTTGGAGTTCTGTATGCCTTGCTTATCTATATGCCAGGTCCTTTTCCCGTGTTTGGGAAGTTTTCTGAAACACCTATCAGTCTTAAATTGTTTTACTTTGCATTGTCTCACAGCTGTTGAATTGTTGTTTCCTGGTTCCTTGTTACTTTTAAGAGGTCTTTTCTTTCACGATCGCTACCTGCAATCCTGTCTTCAAAGTCTGAAAGTCTGTCTTCAGTTTCTGTCAAGTGGTTTTGCCTGGACATCTCTTTGAATGTGTTTCATGCATTGTAATTCCTTCCTCTATTGTTCATTCAAAGTTTCCATCATTTTCCTGTGCTCCTCTTTTTGTTTTTTTTTTAATGAATATCTTCTTTAGATATGCCCAGCAATTCTTTCATTATGTTTGTGATTTCTTCTTTTACATGAGACATTATTTCTGATCTGATGACTTTTATAGCCTCATGAAATTGTTTCTACCTCAGTTGTTATTGTTGGAGAGCTTTCAGGTGTGTGAATTCCAGTTGCTTTCATGTGTACATCTCCTAGACTTGTTCTGTGTGGGCTAGAGGTCTGAGATTGCCTTTTGCTCCTTCGTTTTGACATTTTGCTGAGTTCCTCTAGATGAGCTGGTTGTGGGGTCCCTGGCTCTTCCTGTGTTGGCTGCCCTTCTGCAGTGTAGGAGGATGGGCCAGACACCTGGCTTTCTCCAAACCCAGGTTCCCAAGGAGGTAGTGGGGCATTGGGCAGGCTTTTCAAAACCCTTGTGGCTTCCCTGATGGCCATGGGCGTGTGTCGTTGGGCTGTTTCTTCTGTTAGCCTGTGTGGCTACACTGGGACTCCCCCAGTGGCGGTAGCCACAAAGGGTGGTGTTTGTCTGATTCTCCAAGTCTGCACTGGCTGCCTGCTGGGAGCAAGTGTCTCTGATGGCATCCTTTGGGCACATGGGGCATATCTGGCTGTCTTTCCCTATCTAAACTGGTTACCTGAGGGAGGCAAGTGCCCTGAAGGTGACAGGCATGCTGGAGCAGGTCTGGCTATTTTGCTTTTCTCTTGCTGGTTGCCCACAGGAGGCAAGCACCCTGGTGGTGAAAGGCCCCCTGGAGTGAGTCTGCAGTTGCCAGTTCTTTAAAAGCTGCTCTTTATCCTTCCATCTCTTTTGTCAGAGGGTTTTTGTTTCTTTGTTGTTCCCAGTTCAGCACACTAACATGTTTGAATCAACAGTTTCTTGCCAGTCTCCATTAATCTCAGTTTAGTCAATGTGATTTGTTTTTCCTCTTTCAGATTCCTAGGTGTTCTCTACTTCACTGTCACCTGGCTCTCTAGACCCCATCTTTTTGTTCTTAGATCCACTTACTAATTCTGAGCCTCTTGATTTGATAAAACTACTCCCCTATTCCCAGCTCTGGTCCTCTCTTTCCTAGTGCTGCTTGCATCCAAGGTATCATGCCTTCATATGTCTATGGTTGAGCAGACTTTTGGCCCTTCCTTAGGTCCTGCTGTATTCTTGCACACTCTTCTTTGTTACCCATCTTAGGATTCATGGTGAACAAATAGCAAGAGCTATAGCTGTTCATTCTTGTGCTTTCTCAGATCCATCATATTAGTAAAAGTTCAACCCATTGTCCGAGGGAAGATTGACTCTCTTTTTGAGGAGCCTTTACTGAGCAAAGTGAGTTTGTTCTTCTCCAGTCATACAGTCCTTACCACAAGCACCATTTCTGAGCTTTTCATATTTGATAAGTGTTTACTCATCACTATGACTATGTGCCAGATACTAATTGCCTGTACATTCTAGTAGGACAACTATACATGTTTACAATATGTATATGCATAGTTTGTTAAATATAAAAATTTAATACTTGTCACTATATGCTGTATTGTAGGTTTCATGTAATAAAGTATATCTGGTCATCAAAGTTGTAAGATTTTCAGGAGCAGTGTTTTTAGTGTTTATGTATACATTGTTGGGGAGAGTGCTGAATACAGAAGAAATATTAATATATTCAGTGACTTCATTGAGAATGGACTCATCATGAAGTACATTGGAATGAAGTACAAACCCCAACATCATTGCATGAATACATTGTCTAGTTGAATTGTAGCCTTTTTGTATGAATGGCCTCCTGTTTTAATGATTGTCTCTATTATAGGTTCAGGATACAGTGATTCAGTGCAGGGATACATGACAGCTTCATGAACTTTACAGTGTAAATCTTGCAGCATTTTTAGATCTAGAGTTGTAAGCATAAGCATTGATAATAAGCATTTGTGTATATGACTGTATAATCTCTCAATACAGTAATAAAAGTGAAAAATATGGATGCATTCAGAAACTTGATAGGAACTAGAATATCAGCAGTCACTACTTTATAAATTTTTCCATTCAGAAGCTGTGAAAAGCTAGTTTGCTACAAGAATATAGATTTACTTATTTACTTAAAGGACTCAACGCTACACTAAACTGGCTCTAGAGTGGAGTCAGGAGCATGATGAAAGCCTTCAGGTGGTGTACTGGTGTGCAGTGAGCACGATCTGACCTTGCAATGTGAAAATTAATAGTCTCTGCACATGTGGGGAAATGAACACACCTGAGCAAAGGGAAGACTCACAATGGGCAGCAACAGAGGAGTGTGTAATGTTCTTAAAGGTCTGCTGTCCTTTGAGGGCCTTTGTCCAGTGATTGGTAGAGACTGTCCTGTGTATCCCCAGATGCTTATGTGAATTACTTGATCGTGTCAACTTTGTTTGCCAAATCCATATAAAAAAAAACCAGTGTAATCCTCATGAAACAAAAGACATAGCTTATAAACACTTGTGCCTTGTACTTTATTGTCAAAATTGAAAGATTTTAACATACACGGAATCCAGAATATTGTCAAAATTGAAAGATTTTAACATGCATGGAATCCATGAGCAAAATTACTATCCACTGAGAATATTTTTAAGAATGCTATATGTATTTGAAATACTGAGTCAGTGAAGTTTTTCACATATAGTATGTATGAGTAGTAGACCTAAAATTTTTTCCAATCCAGGGTGTTTTCACCTCACTCACAGATAGTCTGCCAGCCAGCCTGTCTTGGAATTGAAAGGCTTTCACTTTTTCTTTGCCTTAGCTCTATTTTGTGGGAATAGGCTGAGGTTGCTGAGCATTAGTTTTTAAATTTAGGAATATTATAGATCCTGATTATAGGTTGTGATAAACAAGATAAGGTGGATCAGAAGCTTAAGAAGTCAGCATAAAGAAAAAATATTTTCTCATACCAGATTTACAGCTTAGAGGACATTCTACAAAGATACTTATTTGATCAAAGGTGTAAGAGAGCCTTTTAAATCAATAGAAGTATCCTGTCCCATTTCTTTTTCTAAAAGTCCACACAGTCCTGGCAGTTTAGGATGTCAAGGGTAACCAGGTTTAGGCTTTCTTAGGGAAAAGTTATGTGGACATTCGGACTCTTAAAGTCACAATTAATTAAATATGCTTATATAAAAAGTTCAGTGAGAATGAAATGCAAGCCAATTTTTAAAGTCACAAGAACAGCAAAGAATATTGCAAAGAATGAGTAATGTAAAGAAACTAACCTGTAAGCTATAATAAGTAAATTCATTATCTACATGGGCAAAGTTTTATTTTTAAAACAGAGTATAGGTTCAAGTACATATAAAAATTTAATGTGTTAAAAATGCATTTCAAGTCAGTGGGGAAGAGGTTAGTTTTTTAAACAAATCTGGGCGATTGGTTGAGCCATGTAGAGAAAAGCAAAATGAAAACAAAACACCACTGGATCTCCACTGTGATCTTTATACCATAATGAATTCCAGAGCACTAAAGTTTTAAAATTACAAATTGTAATTTTAAAAGTACTAGTAGAAAAGTTGGTCAATTTATTTCCATAAATTTCTTTAGGGAAAGGCCTTTCCAGTAAATCTCCTGACAGAATTCTTAAAAGAAAAACATTGATAAATAGATTACATAAGCATTAAAAAATTACTGTTTACAAAAAAAATCATAGACAAAACCAAAAGACAGTTGACAAACTAGGGGAAAACGTTTGTAGCACATATGGCCAAGGCTTATTGTGTAATATGTAACAAGTGTAGCAAGTTAGGGGATAGAACAGGCAATGGATGAAAGACATTATTAATTTTGGATTATGTTTAATTGATATGACCAAAATTCAGTGTTGAGGGTTTAAAATAGGGCTTGCCTTTTCTCACATAAAAAGCCTGAGAGCAATCCAGGCTGTCAGGCTGGCATTGTGGCTCCATGTTGTGTCCAGTCCTAAGAGTCTTTTTCTGTCTGGCTATCTTTAGTGGGTGGCTGTATTTTTCCTGTCCACAAGATGCTCTTCCACTTACAGACACTGCATCTGAGGCAACTGGAAGCTGCCAGTAAGATACATGCTAGGCCAGTCTGCCCTTTAACAACCTTTGCTAGAAACTCTGCCCCTTAACAGAGATAAATAATTGTATGATCTCACTTAGTTGTGGAATCCAAAAACATTGATCTCACAGAAGGAGAGATATCAGAAGATGCTGCTTACAATGGCTAAGGAGAATAAGGGGTATACTGGTTAGCTGTTTTTGTAACAAATACCTATGATATAATAGACTTACAAAGAGAAAAGGTTTATTTTGGATCATAGTTTTGGAGGTTTCAGTCTGTGATCAGTTGGCTCTATTGTTTTGGGCCTGTGGCCAGGCAGACATCATGGGAGGTAGTGTGTGGCAAGAAAGATAGGAAGGAGAGATTGGTGTCCCATGTTTCCCTCCAAAGGCATACCCTGTTCCCTGGAAGAGCTTCCACTAGGCCTTTCCTGTTAAGTTTCCATCATCTCCCATTAGTTCCAAGCTGGAGGCTAAGTCTTTAACACATGGATGGGCCTTCGAGGGACCAAACCATGGCAAGGGGAGGGATGGGAAATGTTGAGTACCAAGAGACAATTAGATCAGAAGTAGTTCTGATATGTTATTGCACAGTGGGGGACTATAGATGATGGTGATGATGATATGCCATGTGTTTTAAAAAGGTAAACAAGGATTTTGAATGAGTTTACTACAAATAAATGATCAAGATTTAAGGAGATAAATATGCTTAGTTAAACCCTATCAACATGTACAGTTTTGTATGTCAAACGCAAGAAAGCAAGCAGACAGGGAAGGAAGGAAGGGAGGGAGTAAAGGAGGGAAAAAACCTGCCAGTTGACTTACTGGTTGCAAATGTATAGATTATATTAATCATCTCTCCATTGCTGTGACAAAATGCTTGCAAAAATCATATTAAAAGCAGGAAAGGTTTATTTTCACTTACAGTTTCAGGGGTTTCCTTCCACGATCACTTGACCCCACTACTTTTGAGCCTATGAAGAGGCAACATGTCATGGTGGGTAGTTCATGAAGCAAAACTGATTACCTTAAAGCTACTCACCAGGAAGCAAAGAGGGAGACAGGGTGAGGCTGGGGTCCCAGTTCCCACTCATAGGTATGCCTATAATAACCTCACTTTTTTCCATTAGGCCCCACCTCATAAAGATTCCACTGCCTCCCAGTTGCACCACTGGCTGGTGACCAAGCCTTTAACTTATGGGCATTTAGGGGCCTCTTAAGTTGCAAACTATACCCTGGGTATTTAAGTTTATTCATAAATAAATGCAAAGCAAGGTAACAGTGAGACCATTTTTCCTGAATCAGATTAGCAATAAAAGATTTACTGATACCCACTTTTGGTAAAGCTGTGGAAAAATGGGCACTCTTAAACTGCTTCTTGTAGGTGTAAATGTTTTTAGAAGACAGTTTGGGACAATTGTAGCAAATCTGTAGCAAGAGGGATCTTGAGAAGGGTTGATGAGAGATTAAGAAAAAACTAGACACATACTAAAAGGAAAGCTGGGACCAAGTGAGACCTGACCTCTTTGATAGGGAGGGAGGAATATCCCAAGACAGTCTGCGACTTTATTTATACATAGTAAAAGAAGGGAAATGCACAGCAGAGTAAAAAATGTAAGGTCTCAGTGTTTTGCTGAGAACACTGAAAGTGAAACATGTTTAGTGCTATCTGTGCTGTAGTTAACAGGGAGGAGCACGAAGGCCACATACCTGCTGGACTGGCCTTGCTCTAGTCTCAAGGAGTTTGTCAGCCTCCAACTCAAGCAGAGCTCAGCTGCTTCTCACAATAATTTATGTGGGTATGTTGATTGACTATGCTTTTAAAAATGCATTCTATACATATATTTTATGTATATGAAAAGTAATGTGTCTAAATGTTCACTGCAGTATTCCTTGTAGTTGCAAAAAGAAAACCACAACCTACATGTTCATCAACAGTCAAAGAAGTGATTGTGTATATGTCCAAGAGCTTATTCATTGCTAAAAAATACAAGTTAAATAAAATCTGTGTGTGTCGATATGGAAAGATCTACATGTTATATTGTTGAAATTTAAAAGTCAGATATACCAAGATGAATATGAAAATATCTACAAGTTATATTGTTGAATTTTAAAAGTCAGATATGCCAAAATTAAGATGCTAGTAGTCCTAGGCATTCAGGTGGCTGAAGTGGAAGGATTGCTTGAGTCTAAGAGTTCAAGAGGTCAGCCTGGGTAACATGGTGTAACTCCATCTCAAACAACTAATCCCTGAACTTAGGTTGGAAGAGTTGAAATAACATGATCTCATTGAATGAAAAAATATGTATGTATAAGTATGGATAATTTTAGTAAAGATACACAAGGAACACTTTATGGTACATTTGTATTTTTATTGCTGCTGTTGCTGTTGCTGAGGGTTAATTATAGTGGGAACATATTGTTACTAGTATGAGGATCTCTCTAGTTAATGTCAGTCTACTTTCCCATCATACATTGTAGGTATGGCTAACTGTAGGTCATTGCCTCTTTTCCAGTTGGACCACTTACATTACTTTTGGAAGGGAGGGTACATCATAATTGGCCTAGAACCCAGTTCTCCAGAAACAAGTCACAGTATTATTGATGACACAAAGACAAATCAGATACTGGCATACAATAAAAATAATTTAATAGCAACAACTATTCTACTGTGGCAATAGCAATGAAATTTGCACCAATAATAAAGATAACTGGATATTGACATTCCATAAGAATCAATTAAAAGCTACCACTGTTCCACCCTTAAAAGATAAAAGAAAAAATAGACAAAAAGACAAACCACTTATTGACATAAATATCTACCAAATGGAACAACTATATCACCATTAACAATAGAAAGGAATTCAAAATAATAGCCTAGAGTCAACTAGATATCTAAAGACTAATAAAGCATAAAAATGGAGAATGTGGGGAAGGGGAAAGTTAAACAGGTAACATATGAAAACGAAAGAAAAGAAATATGAGAAAGATGACAGAAAAGTGAAATAAAGGATCCTATTAAGTAACAAAAGAAAATCAATAGAATTTAACAGAAAAGAACCATCAAGAGAAAGAAAAAGCAGAGAAAAAGAAAGATAAAAAAGAAAAAAAATCCCACTCCTCAAAAAAAGAATCAAGGAAAAAAAAAAGTCCAAAAATTTCTTGTATGTTTTGAACTCTTAGCTTCTGTGCACCTCTGTGTGCCCCAAGTCACTGCTTTCTCTGCCTAGACTTCATTAGCAGGGAGCCAGGGTTAGCATCCCAGGCTGCTTTATTCTTTTCTCTGTGTTGTGTTCACTTTCTCTAGTTTTGCTCTAGATTTTCTTACTGTTTTATTTGTTTTCCTTCAGTCTCTCTGCACTCCACCCCCATAGTGCTGGAGCTTTAACACAGGATCTCACACATGATAGGCAAGAGCTCTACCACCAAACCATACCTACAGCCCCATCTCTGTCTTACTTGATTTGATGTTTTGTCTTTTCTTCTGCTCAACCAATTTGCCTATTTTTCCTGTTATCTTTATTTTTGGTTTTGGTCTTTGTCTTTCCAAAGACAGAGGTCTCATTGAAACAACTAGTAATTCTAAGTTGTCTGTACTCTTTAACATTTGACACCATGAGGCTGAACTGAATGCTTTCTGAGCATGAGTCAACACTGTCATCTTGAAACACATGTCATATGCCAAGGACAAGTTATTTTTCTAAGTATCTCTTGAATAGGAGCAGACTCTTCTGTGCTTGTTGTGTTGCTAGAAAGTCTCTAGCTCAGAGAGTATCAGCCTGATATCTTGTGTCCTGGAAACTGGTTATTTCACTGTTTAGAAGCAAGACTTTCATTTCAGCTTCTTTGTTTTCACTGTGTAGCTTCTTTCTTGCCCTGAGGTGAGCCTGGTGTTGCTAAGTCCTAATTGTCTCTGACCACACTTCCAGCCCTAACTTGAACCTATCTAGAGAATACCTTGACTTCTGCAGGCTTAAGGAAGAAATATTTTTCTATCTGGAATCTGAGTCTACCTGAGGAGTTGGCAGATTGTTTCTTTGAAAAGGCCCTTAAGAATAAAGCTTATGGGCTTTACAGGCTATACCCTGGTCTTTTTGGCACCCCCTCTTCTCTCTTAGATTAGATTTATTTTTCTTGTATGTCTTTGTCTCTGCCCATTTTAGGTTATGCCTTTTTTCTTCCTTTCCCATCAGTTCCCTGAGGTGTGGGGAAGGAGTAGAAATAGAGGCATGTATTTAATCTGCTAAGTTTAACCAGAAGCTCCCCCCAAATCCAATTTGGTTGGTTTTTATTTTTACTACTCTCTTTGATAGTTCTTGGGTTAATTTTGCATTTGTTCTCCACGTGCTCACTTGCTATGCCAGATGTTTGAGAAGATGTCCTTGGGGAAGAAAAATGAGGGGTTTGAAATGTAATGTTCTTGAAAGGCTCACAGTGGTTCGGTCTGTGAGATCTCAAGAAGCCTAGGCTGTTTGTAACCACCACACGCTCATAATAGAAACACAGTTTCACCCTTACTTGTGTAAACCATCAGGAGCATTTTTAAATGTTTGTAATAAAGTTTGTGGCTTATTGTTTAAAATTGAATTTAAGGTAGTAAATCAAAGCTTTTGGTGGTGTGCCCCTGATAGCAGGGAGAGGCTGGTAAGTGATCCCCAAGAGCTGATCAAAGGGAGTCATTGAACATTTTTGTGTGTATTTGTGTTTTGGTCCTTTAATCTGGTGGTGGTTCCAGTTCTTCTCTGAATGCACTAATGTACCCTCCATCCCTCACTTGTCACTTTGGCAGCACCCACTACAGTCTTTGCCAAATGGCTGCTATTCAGGCAGAAGTCTTGCCTTTGCCTTTCAGTCTATATGAGGTATGAACAATGATAATTTTCAGGAAATGGGTATCCTTCAAGATCTTCCTCGTATCACATTTTTGTTCTAGTGATCAAATGAAAGTTGAAAACTAGAAAAGTAAAATGCACTGGAAATGACTGCTGATCCTTTCTGCCTAGGTTCCCCTTTCCTTGCCAGTGAAGATGGTGTGCTTGGCGGTGTGATAGTTCTCCGATCGTGCAGGTGTTCTTCAGAGCCAGACTCTTCCCAGAACAAGCAGACACTTCTAGGTAAATTGGACTTGTCTATGTTGTGCTTTTTTTCTTGTTTTAGGAATGACACATTTTATAACCTGAAGTCAGTAACTTTACAGCATGGAACTGATGGATATACTGTTAATATCTACACATCCCTATTCTTTCTCCATAGCTAAATATTGCATCATTTTCAAGTGGGTTTAGAACCTGGGACTTTATTTCAGTCCAGTATTAAGAATGTCAGACATTATTCTACAGAGCTTTTGAGGTGACCCTCAAAACAGTGTGCATAGTAATACAGAAAGAACTTTTCTTCCTATTTCCCCTTCCAAAAAGGAATCAGAAACCTTCTAAAGAGCTACTTGCCTAGAAGTCAAGCCTGGTACCGTGGCTTCTTAGCTGCAGTGCCTTTATGCATGCATCTTACTGTTCCATGCCACTTCCTCATCTGTAAAATAAAGATGTCTGCCTTGCCCTTCTCATAAAGTTGTGGTGAGGGAGGGACAAATAATGCTTCTGCAGATTTGCAAATGTCCATCCAGATGTATGGTTTGGGTCTAGCCAAGGACACCAGTGGGGACAAAGCACAGCCCACCCTCATTTATCAAGGCACAGACTGACGGGATCATTACTGCTCACTGGTTGCCTTTTTTTCATCCATCCACTCTTCTCAATAATCTACATAAAGATGAAATGTAAGACAGTAGGGATCGTGTGTGTTTTGTTTTATTTCAGTTAACTTTTTAATTGAAGTGTACATACATTCAGGAAGATGCACTAATCATAACTGGAACTTCTGGATGAATTATTGCAAATGAATCCACTCCATACAACCAGCACTGAGATTAAAAAAATTGAACTTCGTTGCAGGCCTAGGAGCCCCCTGGTGATTCTTCCTAGTCTCTTGCTCCTCTATACTCAACCATTATGCTAGCTCCTCTTTGATGTATGTGAAAAAGTAGTAGGATCTGCATTCTGTGTGTCTGGTCTTCAGCCAACATTAAGCCTGAAAGATTAATCTACACTGCATGAGGCAAGAGTCTGTTCATTTTTATTACTGGATAGTACCCTATTATATGGTACCCTATGATATAGCACAGTGTGTTAATCTGGGTAGCTCAACTCTTTCTATAAACTCCCATAAAGAAAATGTGACTGGTACTTGATCTGTATTGTATAATTATCATCTATTGCTATAGTACAAATCTCTTCCTATTCTGAGGTTCTTTGAATCTATACAATACAGTGCTGAATGCTTCTTTTGGGTGTACAAGTGTTTTTTGCTATAGAAGCCAAATGTATTTTCCTAAAATCTATTCATTCATTGATTCTTTTTATATGAAAGACCTGTACTGTTTATCCACCTGAACTCAGACTTCTGACCCCGCCACAGTGTTTCTGTCCATTATAACTGGTACTCAGTTTGCTCTGAGGAAATGTTTCTTCAATGATATCTTTTTAAACCAAGATAAATCATGATTTGCTTTTTTGATATGTTAGTTACTGTTTAATGCATTAAATATTCTTTATAGTTAAATAACAGAGAATTGATTTTAAATACATATAGAAGGCTTACCTTGGCCTTCAATAAAAACTGAGAATAGCCTTTAGTATTTAGGAAGAGAGAGGTATTAAAACTGTTTAATGGGTTATTCCTAGGAGGGTCATCCCAGTTCTTTACTGAACTTGGACTTTTGCTCATTCAAGTGAATCCTGAAAATTATAAGGTCTCTGTGGTTGTCTTCTCATTTGGACAGTGTAGTATAAAAATGCATGTTCAAAGTATACAATAAGTAATAGTATTTTAGCCCATGATAAGTAGTTTTTATTACAAAGACAGTGATTTGTAAACTGTTCTTCTTTTTCCCAAAACAAGCAGTATGTATGAAGTGCTAAGTTGTGAAGGAAGTAAAATCTTGCCTTTTTTTCAAAGGTAATTAGAGGAATTGATGTCTGTGAACAAATCCTGGGACATAACCCTGTTCTTTCTCCTGGGACACATAGGCTAAGATCAACTTATGCCACCAATGATGTGAAATTTTCTTTTTTCACCTTCAGAAAGTTATGAATGTTCAGTATATGGCAATAAAATAAATTGATACACTACAGAAATGATAGGAAACAAGACCTGAAGGTCACCTTTGCCATCCCATTACTAAGGTAACCAGTATGTTCTTCTGATTATTCTTGAGGGACAACACTCACTCTGTAGAATGTGCTCATGTTTGTTTCTTGATACATTTGTAAATTTGTGTCTTCTTGTTCTGAAAAAAAAAAAAAAGCAAAACAAAACAGAAGAAAACATACCATATCCATTTCCTTTTCTCTCTTGATTTTGGTTAGAATTCTAACTTTAACTTGAAATAATGTATTTTGATTTTATTTGAAACTATAACACACTATTTTCTTGATTTATCAGCTTTACATAATTTCTATTAGTGATTCTCTCATTTGACTATGTAATTTGAGGAACTTTCAAGTATTTTTCTCTCCTTCTCTAACTTCTATATTTCACTTCAACTTCTATCAATCATGCAATTATTGTCATGGTTTTCATATTTGTATTCTCCATGCTTATCTTCCATACTTTGTTTAGAAATTGATTCCAAATAGTGACAATCAGTAACACTATCAAGATTCTTTAAGTATTGCTCACTGCATATCACAGTACTGTCATAAACTTCTGCCTCTAAAAGGAGGCTCAGTAGCTCAGTGGTAGAACACTTACCTGCTCTCCTGGGTTTGAGCTTGTGCGCGTGCATGCATGTGCGCGCACACACGCACACACACACACACACACAACCAAGATCAAGTGAGTTTTTCTGTGCTGTACTGTATCCTTTCAGTTATTCTAAATCAAATCATAATTCAAATTACTGAAATGACTTTGTATTAGATATGACAACTTGATACTCAGTATATCCAGTATGAACCCAGAAAGTTTTCTTTTCTATACAACCAAATACAACAAAAGAATTCTCAATTAATTAGAAGAAACTTAAAATGCTAAAATTGTACAAAAGAACAAATACTGTATATTGTTAGTCACTTTTTTTGTCTCTAAGAGTAATATAATTAGAATAGTTTCTAACTTTAGCCTTTTCTGTATCTGCTTTCTTTTCCGAAAACCATAAATAATGTTCCTGTTATACCACAAAAACAGTTTGAATGAAACCCAATTGCCATATGATGTTGTTTCCAGGATGCCATTACTGAGCCTTTCTTCTTAGCAAATACGGCAAGTGAGCTGGTTTCAAGATGATATGTCTCAAGTGCAGGACACTTTTGAAATTTGTCCTTTGTGTACTGATTCATGAGTAGAGTTGGAAAATCTCAGATGTCAGAGAACTTCCAAAGTCTGCTTGTGTGTCTTTCTTTCTGGTGCTTTGTCCATAAATTGTCTAACACTCCTTCCTTCAAGAGGCAGAGCTTAAATTCTCCCTCCCTCTAGTGTGGTGTGGACATTAGGAACTTGTTTCCAGTGAATAAGAATGTGGCAGGAGTGACAGGGTGTGATTTCTGAGACCAGATGAACAAGCATTGTGATTTCTCCACACGGTCTCTGTTGATCACTCTGTGGGTGGCTAGCTGCTACATTAGGAGGACACTCAAGCAGTATTTTGGACAGACCTGTGTAACTAAAAACTATGCCTTCCAACAGCCTTTGAGGCACTGACCTTTCTTCCAGCAGCCTCTGAGACCTGAATGAGCCTTCAAGGAACCAGCCGCAGCAATCTTGGCTGAAATCTGTTGAGAGACCCTGCAATAGACAACCCCACAAAACCACTCTTGAGTTTCTAACCCACAGAAGTTGTGAGATGAGAAATATTTGTTGTTATTTTAGAATAATTTATTATGCCCCAATAGATAACTAGTAAGTTTTTAAAAACTATCTTGCCTACAAATGGTCCTCTCATTTGTCTAAAGAACTGTAATTACAGAAGAAAGTGCTCTTATCTTTGGGCAGCTCAGTCAGACTTATGTAAACTAAATTTTGAATAACTGTCTATATGTTACAGTAAAAACAAAATATGTATTTCTATTATTCCCATGCTTTCATTTTATTGATTAATTGATTAAGTGAGTGATGGAGATACGGCCTTGTTATATAGTTCAGCCTGGCCTTGAACTCACTGTATATACCAAGACTGGCTTCAAACTTATAGTGATCTGTTGGCCTTGACCTCCAGAATGCTGTGAGTATAGGTATGCACCATGACTTCTGACCTTTTTAAAATTTTTATTATTTTTGATTGTACATTTTAAGGGGTACAGTATGATATTTTAGTTCATCAATACATTGAATTATGACTGTCAGTGTAATTGATGTATCCAACACTAAACCTTTATTGTTTCTTTGTGGTAAGAACATTCAAAGTCTTGTCTTCTAGGCATTTTGAAATATGCAGTACATCGTTGTTAACTGGATCCATTCGCTTGAACCATCCAACCTTAAAACTTACTCCTCCTGTCTAATTATACCATCATAGGAAACAACTAATCTTTCCTTACACTCCCATCTACGCTCCTCTTCCCTACCCCTGGTCTCAACTTTCACTTTTCAACTTTTTTAGATTCCACATATGTCATTGTCCCTACTTTTAATATTTCTACAAAGACATACATAGACACACACACACCCTTACCTCTTTTGTTGTTGCTCGTGGCTTATTGATTGCGTAGCTGCCTTCTGCCTGCCATGAATGGTTTCTCCTCTATGATGCCCCTCTACCATGCCACCCTGCCTTGGAGCCAGCCATCTATGAATTAAAACCTCTACAAACTGTCAATCAAAATAAACCTTTCCTCCTTTAACTTTGGGTGTTGGGTGTTTTATCTCAGCAATGATAAAAGTAAATAAGACACATTCCAAATCATGTCTTAAAAGGGCCAATGTTTCTCCCCAATAACTTGCCCTTGTTCTTGACTTTGCTGATAATTCCCCACATCAGTACTATCATGTCTTTAAGACCTATCTCAGATGTGGATCTTGGAATTCTCTGGAAGCCCTTTCTGCTAGGGCGTTTGCTCATTCCTTGTACTCTGTTAGCACAAAGCAGTTAAAATGCCTTGTACACTCACTATGACACTCTTGGCCAGATATCAGAGTTGTCCTTCCTCCTAGGCAACCCATTCTTCATGTTGTTTCTGAACCCAGTTTATTTGAAAGGACTAGATTATAGTTCTCTGAACCCCAGTGAAACACATACATGTATAGAATGGTTTGAAGTATCTTTCTAGACATTAGACAGTTTCTCCTTCTGAAAGTCATGCCACCAGCTTGTGAACTGTTTGAAGGTAGGGCCTGTATCGTGTTGAAGTTTGGAACCCACTTCTGTAGTAGGTTCTCAGTAATTTCTGGATAAATGCCAAATGGAGTTTTTTTTTGCACTGATTGTCTAGCAGAAATTTTCTGAAAAATTGATTACTCTTTTAGACAATTGAAATGTCATGAAAAATATTCTCAAATGTTCAAAAAAATTACATGGTGTGGAAATTTGGGTAATGAGTATCCATGAACAAGGTTTGGAGGCAGCAGTCAGCCTCCGCAAACAGCCTGTGAAAGGACAATTTGGAAGTGAACATGTTTGCAACACTCAGCGTGCCACCTCTCTCTCCCCAAGTCATGAGATGCTGACAAAGCCCAGCCTACAATTTGCAAATTTAACACAAAGCAAATGCTGGTTCCTGGGTGAAACAGCTGAAAAGAATTAATTTTCTTCTCTGCTTTTAGAGAAAAAGCCAATATATTTTTACCTGGTAAAGTATAATTACATGTGCTTTCCAGGCCTCTACAGAAGTGCTTTATTGAGGCTGCTGTTCATAGTATGGTTAAAAATGTGCAGCAAAATCACGTTAAGCCTTCCAGTGGAACCATGAGTTCTTTGCCATTTTAAGGTAATTAGAATATATGAAAATATTTTGCATAAATACCCAGTATTCCTTCTGAAATACATTTCTTTCTTTGTACCCTGTACCCTATGTGCTCATTAGAGCCTTGTAGGCTATGAAGTTTAGGGGTTCATGGCCTGGATTGGCCAGTAGGAAGCAATGAGTTAAGGGGCCAATGAGAAACAAACTCCCTGTATTTGAAGAAAATCCTACGTGTTTCAGGTTGGATGTATATGGGTCCCAAGGAGTAAAAGAAATTGTGCATTTGGGCTGTAGCTTTTGGGGTCTTTCATCCTAAATGGATTTTAGGCCCACATTCTCTCCAGAGCCTGATTATCCGATGAGCACACATGGTAATTGTTACTCTTCCATTAAGTTAACCCTACCTTACTTAGAGAATAAGTTCTTTCCTATCTGGGAATGTATTTTATGCTGCAATAATTGGGTTTTATGTATAATACTGCTTCCGTTTATCCAGCTACTCCTCCCATTTTTTTAATCTTTTACTATGAAAATATGTGATATATTTCTAGAAGAAGGACATCACAAATGTGTTAGTTGTAAAGTATAATAATAAAATGAACACCTGTAGACCTGCCACCCAGCCTAAGAAATTGCCTATTACTCATATCTTTGAAGCTCGCATGTGGGCCTCTCTGATCTTACTACTTTGTTTCTCCCGTTTTAATTTCATGTTTGAACCCCTTGGTTTTCCTTAAAGCATTTTCACATGTAATGCAATCAAAAAAGACACTGTTTAGTGTTTTTTGGTTTTGAATTTTGTATAAATAGTGTGTCATAATGGTTTGTTCTATTAGTGTTTTTGCATTATCTTATATTACCTGGAAAGGATAATGAGATAATTTTTGATTTTCCAGTTAATTCCATCAAGTTAATTTCCAGTTAATTCCATAAACTTGCTTGCTCATTGCCAACTAGAACATAAATGTTGCCTACCCTCCCTGTTAGGGTTTGTGTTTGAATATTCCCCCAAAATCTAACGCAGTCATGGAGGCACTTTTCAGAGGGAGGCTTCTAGAGTTTGTGATTGATTCATAGTCCAGTGCTGGGATAATGGGTGTGAGTACTACACTTGCCCTAGGGTAGGTGTGACCTACATGCAGTGTAAGGGACAGAAAGAGTCTTCTCTGGTGCTCTTCCCTTTTTTGTTCTTGTTGCTTTTGCTGTTTCCCGCTGCCATAAACTGTTGCACCTCTGTCACACCACCCTGCCTTGGAGCCAGCTGATTATGGACTGAAACCTCCACAAACTGTTAGCTAAATAAATCTTCCCTTCCTCAGTTTTGGGCATTGGGTATTTTGTCTCAGTAATGAGAGAAAAGTAACCAAGACACTCCTGTTCTTTTTTTTTTTTTTTTTTTTTTTGGTTACAGAGTAGGCAGATTTCTTTATCAAATACTCTTTGTTGTTTTTTCTGTGGTTTAAAAAATTTTTTTAAAGTGTTGGATTGAATTGGTGGTGCCTGAAACATTAAAGATAAAAAAGTTATTTTACTGTGTAAGTTAAAATTCCAACTACCTTTCCGTTTTACTGGCATTAAAAATTTGGCAAGCACATCTAAACTGCGTGTGCTTCAGAGGAGCTTCACTGTCAGGGTGCCACCAGGATCTTCTTTCTATTGTGTGGCACATGCCACTGTGAGCACTTGGAACAAGACATTTCTGTGGGACTCACATGGTCATAAAAACAGTCCTCAAAGAGAAAGCAGATTAGCTTGTGGGGTAATAGAAGGGAATGAAGCCTTGCGGATTTTTGTCTGATATTTATAGTTCATCTGAAAAATGGAATTAAAACTGCTGTATAAAAGAATCCAGTGAACTACTTAGGAAGGTCATTTCTTTATTGCCTTGGCAATTGCTTTGTAATTATTACATCTTCACTGTGGCTTTGACATGTTGGTGTTCTACTTATTGAAGGATCAGATAAAAATACACAAATTAAATAAGTTAAATGCCAAATAAATAAGGCAGATATGATACTTAAACTTTTCAGTGATAGAGTAGCATTAATCTGTTGAGATAGTCTGAGATTGATATTTTCAGAAAGTTTTTGTTTTTGAAACAAAAAGATGTTGATGACAAGTCACTATGATTACTGCTTTGTTTTAACAGAACATTTTGTCCTTTAAACATCATGAAAACACTAAAAATTAGAAATAGATTTTAATCTGTAATTTATTTCTCCTTTATGAAAAGTATAGTTCTAGCTGTTATCTAACAATTTTGTAGGGTTTTGCTGCAAAGTATAGAATTAGAACATAAAAATACAGAATGTAAAGATTTGTATATACAGTTTTAGCAACTGTGTAGTTCTTACAGTGATTCTTGTAAAACTCAGGAAGACATTTTGGCAAATTTTATAGTTTTCATTTTCTTAAAGGGTAATAGAGATCACTCTTGCTTGAAATAAATCTTTTAAAAATTGTTGAATGAATAAAATCATATTTCAAAAAACTTGTTTCATTGAATAGTGTTTGGTTCACCAGAGAACTTCCAAATCCCAGCCAGTGATCCCCTATTTCCAGTAGTTTCTAATCCAATAAATTAATAAAACAGGAAGAGAATTGAAATGTCCTTCTGGGCTTATATTACTGTTTGACCCACATCCTTCCCTTTTCAATCACTGTCCTTCTTTAATCTTGAGCAAATCTGTATGAGTATTGGAAAGAGAGAGTGTTACTTTCTTGGCTTAGCATAACTGGGATTCTATAGAATTCAATCCCCATTGCTCCCAAGACAGTTCAGTGGGGAAGGTTTTTCAGGGAAGCCTGCCAATGCAGTTACTTCATAGCCTCAATGGGACCTGCATTATCTGACTCTTAAAGATCCTTTGTCAGGACAGTAAAGCGTTTTTGAATTTTTTTTTTTTAGAAGATTAAACCCCCTACTGGATTATAAAGAGCCTAAAAAAAGTTGGGAGTTGGGTGGGAATCTACAGAGATAAGAGGAGGCTGCTCTATACAGTTTATCCTTCTTCCCATTTTAGGGATGAATTTTTCTTTACTCAAGAAGTAATTTAAAACACTGCAGTATGATGTAGAGTATGCCACTCGACCTAAGGCTAAGGAGCAGCAGCTGACTTGGCAGCTGCCCAACCCAATACGTTTCTGATTTTGGAGTTCTGTTTTCCTTGCAAGAAAATCTGAGATGTGAAGCCAAGCAGCGAGGCTTTAAATGGGTGCGGGAGCCAGTGCAGCTGGGGGTTGTTAACAACAATTGAAGGACAATATTTTAAAAAAAGCAAAAAACCTGGGGTAGCTGCGGGCTTCTTTCTGGTTAGAAAAGAGAATTCATTTGTGTAGAAAAAACTTACATGCAACCAGGTGAGGAAACGTTGTGTTTAATTTCATTTAAACAAGATGTCATGTGGATGATATTGCAAGAGAAGTATCTTGGAAGAAGCATCATGCAAAGGGTGGCTTGTAACTCTAATATTTACCAGTGAAGGTGGTTGTTTAAATCCCACTAGGAGGCAAAAGTTATTTCAGGATGTAGGGGTTACCTCATTTAGTGGAGTGCCATTAAGATTAAAGTAGAACTGCTCTTAGGCTATTAAATTCAAGAAGTATCCACTTGTTCTAAAATGTTAAATACACAATATGCAATATATTAACTGTTAATTCCTTTTTTTTTCTTTTTTGAAATTCTGTATCATTTCTATCCTTGTTTTCTGTTTTGCTTGTTAAAATAAAAAAAAATTAAGACTCCTTCAAAATAAAAGACTCAATTTTAAAAAATGTTAAATACAGCTTTCTGGAAAGATTGGTATCTCAGGTTAAATCCATTCTGAATATAATCAGTCTGTCAGTCTTAAGGAGCACATATAGCTCAGCCTCACCTAACCTGTTCCTGCCATTGGAACAGCATCACCGTGTGGACTTCTCACATCATGCTTGTATGGCATGAAGTATTGAGAAACCACTTGGTGGAGAAGAATCCAGCCATGTTATCATTGATTTTTCGCATGTTAACGTAGGGATTTGTTTTGGAGTGTTCTTAATGTTTTCTAATGGGATTCTTTTCATGGTGGATATTTTGGATAATCTCACAGATCCCTGGGCTCTGGCCTTCTAAAAACGTAGGCCTTTTTGAATCAGTAGCTTAGGCTGTAAACATTCACTGGCCGCTATTGAAGGAAAATGGTCATCACTGAAAGACCGGGAGCTTCTGTTAATGGAAATAATTCTGAGCCTGACCACACCAAAGACTCGTAGCCAGCACTTTCATAGGCTGAGACATGTCACTCAGACCATTTATTTATCCTGTGTTATGGTTTGTATCTGGATGTCCCTCCAAAGCCTCATGCAGTCATGGGAAGAGGCTTCTAGAGTTTGTGATTGATTTGTGGTCCAGGATTATAGGTGTGAGTGCCACCCCTGCCCTGGGCTGGGGGTGATCTACATAGACTATAAGGACAGAAAGAGTCTTCCTTGGCACTCCTCCCTTTTTGCTCTTGTCTGTTTTGCTTTTTCTGCCACTGTGAACTGTTGCCCTCTGCTGTGAGCCACCCTGCCATGGAGCCAACTGATTATGGACTGAAACTTCCACAAACTGTGAGCTAAATAAACCTTTCCTGTTTTAATTTTCAGCATTGGGTATTTTGTCTCAGCAGTGAGAGAAAAGTAACCAACACACCCTGCATGTTGCCTGAATTCATGGTCCTTGCATGTGACAATTACATGTGGAAAAATCCTGGCCCCATTAAGTAGTATCACTATGATTTTCTGAATGCCTAGAATGATTTTTAGCATGTATGGAACAGTTTTCAGTCTTTGGAGTAATTTAGTACTCAATTCAGGAAACAAATAATAGACTTCTGGTTCTGTGAGGGTAAGAGAGTAAGAAATACTACTCTTTTACTGAAGTATTAATTTTTCTCAATGTAAGTATATTTGAAAAAATGTATAGTAATGAAACAAGGAGCATTTTTAAAATATCAAGTAAGTGTTACATCATGGTAAAACAGTCTCATAAAGAATAATTAAAATATATACTTACTACATCAAATTTTGATAATTCTTCAAGGATAATGTAGATTAATGGTATTTTGGAAATTCCACATTTAAAAAGGGAAATAGGACAAAATTCAGGTTTCAGAAGGGATACTGTGTTGAAAAATAGATTGCTCTCCACTCAAGTCCCTTCATCAGTCATTTCCCTCTACAGTAGCACCAGTTGTTAGTGCCTGAGATGATCTTCCGGGAAGATTTTATGTGTATTCAAACATGTTCATAGGTGATTCTCACCTTCTTTTTCAGTAAAAATAGCAGATTAGTGTTTTTTAAACCATATTGTATCTTACTAAAGAATTTTGAAGTCAATTTAGTGAATTACAGTCAGAATCTTCTAAATAAATATGGTATAAATAACCCCATTGAATAGATCAGTACATTGCAAATAAAAAGGACATGTTATTTTGTGAAATTTTAGTTGTAAATAAATATGTACATTAAGTGACTGTGCAAAGTGGGTTTTTTTGTTTTTTGCTTTTTCACTTTGGTATCACTTGGTATCAGTTTGTTTACTTTGGTATCAGTTTGTTTAAACTGTTCATGGTTAAAAAAATAGAAAACCACTTTGTATAGATGGTCTCAAGATCACCCACATGGAGCATCCTCATTTTGTTGTTTTATTTCTTTTTAAATTAGATATTTGTTATTCAGATAATGGGCTTCTTTGGAGGATTTGTACATGCATACAACATACTTGGACAATTTCCACCTCCTTCACCCCCTTTGCTCCCCACCCTTTCCCTCCCTAATAATTTTCTTCTACTTTGGTATTCTCCTCTCACCCTTTTTTAGATTCCACAAATGGAAGAAAACATATAGTATTTGTCTTTGTGAGTCTGGCTTATCTAAAATTAATATGCATTATGTATATAATATATCATGTTTTCTTTATCCATTCATCTGTTGGTGGGCGCTTACTCTATTTCTATAGCTTAGCTATTCTAAATTGTGCTGAAGTAAGCATGGGTATGCAGGTGTCTCTCATATGTTGGCTTTAGTTCTTTGAACAGTGTACTGAGGAGTGTTACAACTTCATCAAATTGCAGTTCTGCTTTCAGTTGTTTTTAGGAATCTCCATACTGACTTCCATAGTGGCTGTAAATTTACATTTCCACCAACAGCACGTTAAGCATTCCTTTCCCCCACATTCTCACCAACATTATTGTTCATTGGGCTTGGGGTTTTTTGTTGTTGTTGTTGTTGATTTTTTATTCTTTATGACAGCTGTTCTGACTGGAATGAGAATCTTGGTGTAATTTTTATTTTCATTCCTCTCACAGATAATGATGTTCAACATTTTTTTTATATGTCTTGGCCATTTGTACTTCTTTAAATGAGAGCCTATTTAGTTCATTTGCCTGTTTATTGATTGGGTTATTTGGTTTGTTGGAGTTTTTTTTTTCTTTATACACTCAGTATGTTAATCATCTTTCAGAAGAGTAGGTGTCAGTGATTTTCTACTCTCTGTAGAATGTCTCTTCACTCTGTTTCCTTTGTGTTTTCTGTGCTATTGGAGTCTTATTTAGGAAGTTGTTACCTGTTGCCTATGTATTCATGTGTTTCCCTTATGTTTTTTTTCTACTAGTTTTAAAGTTTTAAGATTGTACTTAGGTCTTTGATCTTTGAATATATTTTTGTACAGGATGAGAGAGGGATCTATTTGCAATCTTCTCCAGATGAATAACCAGTTTTTGTTTAAAAGGCTGTTTTTTCTCAGATGTATAGTTTTAGGTCCTTTATCAATTATCAGATGGTTATAGCTGTGTGGACTTGTTTCTGTGTTCTCCATTCCATTGTTGTACATGTCTGTCTATATGTCAGTATGATTTTTTTGTTTGTTTCTATTGATGTGCAGTATATTTTGGAATCAGGTATTGTGATGCCTCTAAGATTGTTTTTTTTTTTTTACTCAGGGTTATTTAAGCCTGTTCTGGGTCTTTTGTGCTTCCATATGAATTTTAGAATTGGGTTTTTTTCCTTCTAGTTTTATGAAAAAATAGTAGTATTTTGTTGGGAATTACAAATCATTGAGTTTGTTTACTTTTGCTAATACGACCATCATAACAATATTATTTCTGCTGATTAATGAACATGGGAAGTCTTAATGTCTTCTAATGTCTTCTTCATGTGTTTCATATAGTGCTAATTTTTATTGTAAAAGTCTTTGACTTCCTTGTTTAGGTTGACTTCTTATTTTTTTCTACTATATTATTTATTTTTTAATTTTAAAAGGAATAAAATAATAAAATGATTGAAACAGTGATGAGGCAGTAGGAAATTACAATAGTTACTATGTTGCATATTGTTGTCCTATCAATAGTTGCTTAAACTACTGGATTTAGGCTTGCAAAGTCAATCAAACAATACAGTTCCTCTGAATCAGCTGGTTGCTCATGGGGGCTGTTCTCTCTCCAGCCTGCACACTGGCTGGCTCATAGGCAGAAGTTTAGTGTCCTTCCTGGTTCTTTCCCTCTACTTACATTTTTTAAACTATTGTG
Organism: Dolichotis patagonum; assembly: GCA_004027295.1. Lineage (NCBI taxonomy): Eukaryota > Metazoa > Chordata > Mammalia > Rodentia > Caviidae > Dolichotis > Dolichotis patagonum. The sequence goes on along the minus strand of PVJX010002468.1, from coordinate 88,149 downwards.
AACTGAATTGTGTTTCTGATTTAACTCTCAGCAAATTTATTATTCATATATGGAACAGCTACTGATTTTTTTGTATGTTATTTTTGAATCCTGTCACTTTTATAAATTTGTTTATTGGACTTAAAAGTCTTCTGGTAGACTTTTAGGATCTTCTCAGTGAAGATTCATATTGTCAAAAAAAAGATTAATATTGTATTGCAAATACAGACAATTTGACTCTTCTTTTGCGATTTGTATCCCTTTTATTTCTTTCTTTTGTTTAATTGCTCTGGCCAGTGTTAAGTACTGTTAGGAACAGAAGTGGTAAAAGTGCACACACCCTTGTCTTATTCCTGATTTTAGGGGAAGTACTTTCAGTTTTTCCCCATTCACTGTGTAAGCAGTGGGTTTGTCATATTATAGTGTTTGTTATATTGAGGTAAGATTCTTTTTACCTAGTTACTTTGGGTCTTTTATCATGAAACCATGTTGAATTTTGTCAAAGGCTCTTTGTGCATTTACTGAGATGACCTTGTGATATTTTTCTTTGATTCTGTTTATGTGAGGTAGTATATTTATTGATTTGTATATATTAAACCATCTTACATTTCTGAGATAAAGCCAGTTTGATCATAGTTTATGATCTTTCTAATGTGTTGTCAGACTTTGTTTGCAAGAATTTTATTAAGAATTTTTGCATTTGTTTCCTCATTTTTGTCACAGTGGCTAAGGATTTGTTGTCCTATGTGTTACAACTTTCTAAAAGAAGAAAAAAAGTCTTAAGTGTAAGAAATATTATTGTATCTTTCATGTAAATATAATCAGTCATTTAAATTGTGAACTGTAAGTCACAGTTTTATTGATTTTGTTACTGGGTGTAAAATCTCAAATTTTCTATCAACACAGAATATTAAATTAAATTATAATCACTTTGGGCTGTCTCTACCATTGATATCTACCTGACTTTCATTTTGTTTTCCTTAATGCAAGAACTTGTGTATTTGTGTCAGTATAGGTTGAATTTGGAATTTCTTGCAACATAGATACTTAAAATTCGAATCTAGTTGTCTCCATTAATAATTTTGATTGACTTCTATTTTCAGGAACAGCAATACTTCGAAAACATGTCAAAGCAGAAACCTTTATTTAAAAAAAAAATGAAACAAAAACATTGCCTTTAAAAAATAAAACAGAAGGAAAGTCCCTACTGTTGCCACAGTGCATACTGACATCTTCCAAGTAGATGCCCAAACCACCAGCCGTGGGTCTGCAAAGTCAGTCAAACAATACAAGCATGAAGCTATAACTTTCACCTCAGTTGCTGTCATCTCCTCCTAAGTCCTCTGTATCAGCCAGTTGCTTATTGGAGTGAGGGGGAGACGCTTTTCTGGTTTCCCAAGCCCACTCATTGGCAGGCTCATGGGAAGATGTATGTAGTTTGTCTTTTTGCTGAGTTTCTTCCTCATCTCCATGGAGGAGCCTGGCTCATGGAAAGGCCACCTCATTTGTTTTTAGTTGTTGCATGGTATTATTCCATTAGAGTACCATAGTTGCCTCATATATCTGTCTACCAATAAACAATGTGTTTTCAGTTTCTTGATAATTAAAACTGCTTCATTTAATATTTACATATATATATTTAATGCATGTAAGAGCATTATCCATAGAATAAGTACTTAGAAATAAAATAGCTAGGTTAAAGGTCCATATGCAATTTGAATAAAAATGTTCAGTTCTTCTTCCAAAATTCTGTATTTATTAATTTTTCTACTTGCTAAAATTTATTTTGTATCTTCATCAGTATTTGAATATTTTCATAGTCATTTGTTGTTAGAGTGGTGATATTTTTGAGTCTCCCCACATACATATTTCCAAGGGAAGTGAACAATATGACCTTATGCCCTCCTATTTCTGCTCTTGTACTGTAAATATGTCCTTTTCATGGTCTGTTTAGTGCCATGTTTTCACATTTTTTGCTTTTTGTTGATGATTTAATTGTTTAAAATAGCCCCCAAGCATAATGCTGAAGTTCTACTAGTGTTCCAATGTGCTAGTGGGTAGTGGTATCTTAGAGAGAAAATGTGAGGGTAAGCTTCCCTCAGGCATGAACCACAGTGCTCTTTGCTGTGAATTTGTTGTTAATGAATGAATAATGAGGACTTGTAGCAAAAGGAAGAGGAAACTCCATGTGTAAGAGAGGCTGCTTCACAAAGTGCTAAGGTGCTATCTCTATATGAAGATATGTGAAACGTAGGGAAGCAGCTGAATTTGTGTTTTCATCAAATGAAGACCAATTTGGGGAAACAGAAAAACATTGTGGTCAATATTGTTGTGAGACTTTTGAAAGCCAAAGAAATTTCAGGCACATCAACCTAGAGCCAAGAAAATGTTAAATCTTTCTTGGCTAGCTTTAATGAAGAAATACTTCATTAAATTTATGATTTATAAGAAATATGTATTCAAGAAGATTTCTTTAAACACACACATATATATATAATAGGGTTTTTTTTTTTAATAGAAGAAAAAGCACTTATTTGCACATGATTCTGGAGGCTGAAAGTCCAAGGTTGGGTAGTGGCAGCATCTATGAGACTTTTGCTGAGGACCTCCACCTCCTCCATGCATGGCAGAAAAGCAGAACAAGAGAAAAAAGGAGACTGAACTCCCACAATAGCTAACTTATTCCCGTAGAGGAAGGAAAGAAAGGAGAGGGAGGGAAGGAAGGAAGAAAGAAGGAAGGGTTTACAAGGCTCCTTATAACATACCCACCTGCTGTGAGACCACACACACCTCCCAGCCCTATTCCCATATTCAGTGTTCCCAAAGGGTTATTTATTGATATGTTGTTGAAAATATCGTGAGTAGAGACCCCCCAAACTTGTTATTGTATTCCTGCTAGGAACAATGGCTCAGTTTGCTAATTGTGCTCATCGCAATCTTATAGAATGTATCTGTCACACATTATGAGACTGCATTTCTAAACAGCTGTATTCTCATTATTTTACATAATCTTGTATGGTACTGGTTGTTTTGTTTATCCTTTCTAGCTAGTTCCTGAGAAGTTGCCACTTTAATATTTGGAACAAAATGAGAAATAATAATTTCCAAACAGAAGCCTGGAAGTGTAGCGCAGTGGTAAAGTGTTTGCCTAGCGTGCCCCAGTGCCACTGTCAAAAAAAAAGAAAAAAGCCTCAATGATTTCAAAACACCTTAACTTTGTATTTGAATAGAATTTATTGTCACTATTCTATGGGGAACTTTAGTAAGAATTCAGTGCCTTTTTGCTCTATCAGGAAATTTAGAACATCCCTAAACTTGCTCTGGACTTGAAGATTTTTTTTACAAGTTCAAAGAGATGTGTGTGAAAGAAAAAACATCTGGCAAAGAGAACTTTCTTCATTGCATGATGCTGTTTTCCTGCACCCTCAGATGAGTGTCTGTGGAGCAGGTTGGCACGTTTGATAATTAGTGATGAGAGAATGAGCCATGTATCTGAGGAGTGCAGTTCGGATCCTTAGTGCTTCTTTCTTCCCCATGTCTGGCAGAGCTTTCAGAGTCTAAGACCCCTGATCCCACAGTTGTGTCTCAAGTTAAACACTTGTCTTCAGGCCTAATTAGCTCAGATATACAAACAGATGGATGGTCAGGGACAGAAGGCTTTGTGTTGTGCAATGTAGTTTTGTTATAAGGACTTTTGAAATACCTCTTGGAAAGTACATTAAAACCTTTAAAATGCCTTAATTCAGAATTTCAAAAGTATTTACTTACTTGTTTTTTTTTTTTTTTTTTGTACCAGGGATCGAACTCACGACCTCGCGCTTGCCAGGCAGGCGCTTAAGCCACTGAGCTAAATCCCCGGCCAGTATTTACTTAGTTGAAGTTGACAGTTTTGTGCATTTTCTTGTCTGTTTAAATTTTTCTTTTCATAACATTTTACATATTTTCACAATTACAGAAAAGCTTCATGAAGAATCTAAGGGTACTCATGAAATTTGGGTGCCCCAGATCTGTGTGTTGTTTTCATTGTCTTCAATTTGTTTCTCTCACCCTTTTTGCCTTCCTTTTCAGACAGGCATGTGCACCCACATGCACACACACATTCAAATGTGCATTTTTTCTTTATGTTAGAACATGCTAGTTACTCTCCATACTTCAATATGTATTTCCTAAGAACAAGGCCATTCTTCTAAATAAGCACAGTAGAAATATCAAAATCCTAATACTTAATATTTATACAACATTACTGACTAACCATTTCCACCTGTCAGCGATTATCTCAATAACATTTGTTCATGGTAACATGTGCATCACTCCAGTCTAGGATAAAATCCAGGATGATGTATTGTTTAGTATCATGTCTCCTTTAAACAAGAACAGTTTCTCAACTTTGTTTTTTTCAATTTGACAATTTTGGAGAGTTCAGATGAATTATTGAGTGTTGCTACATCTGTTTGGTGTTTCTTCATTCAGTTGTGGTTGGACATTTTTGTCAGGAACACCACAGAAATGGTGTTGCCTCAAGGTACTTTATCAAAAGGCAGGGTTTTGGTAAAATTAGCTTTGATAGTTTGGTTACTTTGGAGTCCATTGGTTTTGTTTTTGTTTTACATTGAACTTGCACTTTTCCACTTTATATTTAATGAGACATTTGTGAAGAGATACTTTGATACTGTAAGTACCTGGTACTTCTTCAGAGCTTTACCTACTAGGTTTAGCAACCATGAGGATTTTCTGTCTTATTTCTTCTTTATTAATTGAATTTCTGCTATAAGGAAGAGCTTGACTTCTTTGTCATGTATTCATTATTTGTTTGGATCAGTGTGGACTCTTAGGTTCTTATTTGTTTCAGTGATTATAATTCATCTCTCGCATTTATTTTGATACACCCAGCTTTGGCCAGTGGGATCCCTTCAAGATGACCCCGGGTCTTTCTGATAAGTTTCTTTCATTCTTTGAGCATTTCCTTATTTTCTGGCACAAGATAGTCCAGATTCATTTTATATTTTCTCTCTCATCTCTCCAATAAACATTTCTCCACAGAGTCTTGGTTCCTTTTCCTGAAGAATGACACTTAGAAGCCAGACCTGGGATATGCATATGTGTGTGTTTTAAAAGAAACTATGCTATGAAATATTACATATACTAATTCATTGTGTATAGTGTTATATGAGTGTATGTGTGTTTAATGTTATAAGTTTCAAACAGAAGAGCATTTATTTTACATGTAATAATCATAAGTTTTGACAAGAAAGAAAGACATTTTTCATTTAGCAGTGAATGGCATTACACAGTTTTGAGTACTAAATCATCTTGACATTTATGAAGGAGCAAATGGAAAATGGGGAACTGAGTGTGTTAAATATAAAGCTATCTTTAACTGTTCTATTAAAAAAGCAAAGATTTATTTTCCATCTGTGATCTGAATGTGCCTATTTGTGTTCTTTTCACGCAGTGGAATTTCTGTGGAGCCACACAACGGAGAGCATGTGTGTTGGATATATGTCAGCCCAGGATGGGAAAGCCAAGGTAAGCAGGAAAAACTGGGTCATAATCTGAAAACCTTATAGCCATTGCCTAAGCCTCTAACTGGCTAAGTTGATATGGATGAGCCTTTTCACCTCTCTTGGGTAATAATTTTTATACAAATCAGATTGAGAGCAGTCAGTGATTCTAAAGAAAAACAGATCTTTTTGCTTTAGGTGATGGAGCAAGGGAAGTTAGAAAGCACTTTTTTCTTTTTTCTTTTTTCTCCTTTTCCCATCATGAATACTTATGCAGGAAGAAACAGGAAATTGGGAAGAGAAAATCAGAGTAAAGCTGATGAGCTGACTTAGATAGGTTATTCTCCAAGGAGTGTTGGAATAGATATAGGAAACTAAGGCCAAGTAAGATTAGCCCCTAGAAAGCATCTCTGCATGCTTGATGGTAGAGGTGGCCGACATGCTTGCAAGTACAGCCTGGCTTATGTGTCATTGTCTTCTGCCATATGCTGGCATTGTGTTCCCATGGGCAGAGTCAACTATGTTTCCCTGTGTGCCACATGCATGTGGCATATGTCCCTCAGTGAGTCATAACAATCACACAGGTATCCAGGCATCAATTCTTGAGTTACTTGGTTTTTCTGGACTCGTGATGGTTAAGCCTAGGAATAAAAAATATAACTTATGAATTTTATTTTATATTGGCATCGTAATCTTTTTTCATAAGATATTTCAAAAGTACCTCAGTTACAGAGTTAGGTAGGCTTTTTTTAAAAAAGGAAATTATTTACTTTACATATTTGGAAATAAGTTAGGAAACTCCTGGTACAAGCTGTCTGGTACAGATTGAATCATAAGTGAAGGATAAATAACATTTTGGTTAGTAATGCTCTGTGTATGTGAGAATGGTCCTCTAAGATTTATATTGCCCACTGAGATCATAGTCATCTTACTTTTTGTAAGTACATTCTATGATGTTTATCCAGGGATGAAATTGCCTAACACAAAGTACTCAGAATGTATCCAGTCATTAAGCAATGCATGCCTGTAGTTTATTGTTTACTGTCATATAATACTCATTCATATTGACGTCTACATATTATCTAGTAGCTTGTAGCTTCACAGGACTTCTGTGAGTGTGGTATATAAGTATATTTGATCAGAAAAAGATTGGCTTATACTTATAAAAGTATTAGTGAGACTTCCTGTTTTTTCTCACCTTTACATGATACAGTATTTATATTGTGTTATCAGACCTGTTTCATTAAAGAATGCATAAAGATTGCTTTGCTTCATAATCTATAGAGAAGAGAAATATAAACATACATTTTAAAGGTAATTTAAGGGATTAGAGAAGCACTGTTAGAATTTCTGTGATGATTTAAAACAGTTTATCTATGTTGTCTAGCCACATGTGACTATTGACTACTTGAAATATGGCTAGTGTGACTCAACTGAATTTTAAACTTAATTTAAATACCCGTATGTAGCTAGTAGCTGTTATATTAAACTGTATATGTTTAAAGAATGAGTGGTGAAAAGGTCAAATAATATTTTTAGAACAGCTTTTCTTATCAATAAAAAACCAGTTGTCAAATATAAAACAGTCTTGATCAGCCATAAGAGTGACTGCATAAGAATGGGTCACAACCATTTAAGTTTTTGTCATACTTTATATATTATCCTGAACTAAGACTGATTTTAACCAAAGAATATGTAAGAGGTAGACTTCAGGATTCAGGCCAGTCTGGTGTAGGGTATGGTCATGTTATGGACATGTTAAAAACTTGTTTGAAACTTTTTTGTTACTGTGGTGACTTATAGGTGACACCTTATCATTTGGCATGGGATATGGGTAGTAAAGAAAGTGGCAAGATCAGCATAGAGCTCAAAGATATTTGGGCTGCAGTCATATTGCTTGACATCTGGTGGTTGTGGTTCTCATATGTCGGTAAATACTCCAGCTGGTAGTCTCGATTGGGCCAACATCTACAGCTGCTCCTCTTGCCTCATTTGCAAATTATGTTTTTGACCTTCTTTATAGAGAGTTAATTCTACCCTCCTTCCCTCTTTGAACCAGTGACTGCAGATGCTTTCCAGAAAAACAAAACAACAGCAACAGTAATGCTTTAGCTGCTAAATTCTGTTGACGAAAAACAATTTTTTTCTTTTGCCCTGAAGGCTGGAATGTTATGTTATTGCCAGGAAGACCAAGTTATAGATGAGAAACTTAGTTAAAAAGGGGGGAGTATTAAAAACTCTGGATTTCTCCTAATAGACCACTCCTCTACCCCTACCCCTTGACACATCTGGAGTTTCTAGCTTCTGTAAGAGAATTGTATTGGGTGACCTATTCATTTAGTGTGATGACTGGTTTGTGAATATGTCTCCCGTTAATACAGAGAGCCAAGACAGCAAAATCAATTAGGAAACATCTTTAAACCATTTTTTAAAAATGTAAAACTAGTTTTTAGTTTTAAAAATGATTTTGCTCTGTGGATAGCCTTTTTTTCCCCCTCCCTCTCTTTTTTAAAGAAAATTATTTACATATTTAGAAATGCCAAGTAAGGAAACTTCTGGTAGAAACCATTTGGTACAGAATGAATCATGAACAAATAAAGGATAAGTGACATTTTGGTCAATAACATTCTGTGTATGTAAGCATGGTCCTTTTAAGATATATGTTACTGATAGCATAGACATCTTATTATGTAGAAGTACATTCTGTGCTGTTCATTCAGGGGTGAAATTTCCTAACACAAAGTACTCACAATTTCCAAAAGTTACCTTCTTTCTCCTTGGTACCAAATTCGGACATTAAATCTACCCGAAAACTTAAATTTTTATATAAGCTAGCTATACTTAATTCAAGTTAAAACTGTGAATGAAAGCCCACTCAAAATGATACTGCTCAAAAAAGGCTGAATAACAATATTGTAGTGAACAGAAGCCATATGTAACATGAACAGAGATAGATTCTTTTCTTTTTTAGAGGCAGTGGGGGTGAGGGTGGGAAGAGGTAATCGGAAATCAAACTCAGGACCTTGTGCTTTCCAGACAGGTGCTGTACTACTGAGCTACATTCCCAGCTAGAGCTAGATTCTTTTATGAATTTCACATTCTCAGCTAGAGCTAGATTCTTTTATGAATTTCTTTTTAAAAAAATAATGTTCTTTAATAAACTCTAAGTACAGAGTCATGTAGAGTCATATTAACTTATTCAGAGATTTTTAAACAATGAAAAGAATCTTTTCTGCTAACAAATACAAGAATTTTCTTATAATTCTTTAATTTAATTAAATTTTAAAACCTCTTATGTAGTATAAAGGAGTTTTTTTATGGAAGCAAATAGGGTATTGATACTAGTTGAATTTAAAAGCTGTATTGCTCATATTCTAACAGCAAACAGACATTTAATGAACAGTTTAGTAAGTGCCCAGTGTTCATGAACTCCTGTAATAAAATAAATATTTAAACTAGTATAGAACTTACTTAAGTGTAAGTGAAATTAGGTATCTTTTTATATACAGAGGTCACTTTTTGATAATATAAAAATACTGCTTTGAAAATTCATAATTGCAGAGAAACAGACTATTAAATGGTTTTAAGGTAGTGGAAAAAATAATAGCAATATAATGAAGAACAGTACTTCAGCTGTGTATGTGATCAGAATTCATACCACCAGTGAGGGGCAGATCAATAGCATGCTCCTGGATGTGATACCTGATAAGGACACAGATGACTTGTTTAGTATTTTATCTAGAATGATATAACTTAAACCTAATCTTGAAGAAATAGAGCAACTCAAACAAGGAACATACTATGAAGAGAGAAAAAAGGGTCTGTGTTCTTCAAAAACAGCTGCACCATAAAAGACAAAGGCCACAGAAATGTTCCAGGTTAAATAACACTAAATTTGCAAAATGGAATATGGATAGTGAAATGAATTATTGTTATTAATTTACTGATGTTAATAACTGCACTTGGTATATAAGGAAATATCCTTATTTTTAGGAAATATACACTGAGGCATCTGGGGTAAGGAGATACATATGTGTGTGTGTGTGTATATATATATATATATATATATATATTACTTGGATAGATGGATGGATGAGTGGAATAGATAGCAAATTACACACAAATGGGCAAAATGTTAATATGTGGAATCTTGGTAAAAATGGTATGAGTGGATATTCTTTAAACTATTCTGTAATTTTAATATTATTTTTCAACAAAAAGTTTCAAAATATACCAATCTTGCATATTATAGCACATTGGATGACTTCCCTGGTCTTTGCACTTGAAATAATGCATTTCAAAAACTAATATTATTTGGACAAGATATCATGCTTATATCTTGTACTCGGAATAACTACTACAAAGATAACAATACACAGTGTATTAACTATTGTAATTCTCCTACTAATGTGTTTTGAAACTCTGTTTTTTTTCTTTAGAATAAAAAAGTATATAATACTTTTGATTTATCTTCTTTGGATGAATGTTACATTTCTCCAAACTGTTATCTTTTTTCACTGATGTTTTGACTGGATTGACCATAAAATACTCAAGCAGTATTATATCTCCTGTAATATTTTTCAAATTCTTCCTATTGAAGTCTTCTTTTCTGACTGGCCTGTGGATGTTAAACTTTTTCATTATTCAAGTCTTATCACCTTGTAATTTTGCCCATTTTTTGTTTTGATTTTTTAATTTATTCAAAAAATATTTGTTTGTGGACATTCCTCTCCCTTGTGTGCCAAGTCTAGTGTCATACTTTGACAGATGGTTATGAAACAGATATTGCCCATGGCATCTTTTCCTGTTCTTGTGCCATTATCTCCCTTGTATTAGACAGTGGCTTTTTAATTATTACCACAAAAGCATGAGCAACAAAAGAAAAATAAGGTGTCATCAAAAATAAGATGTCATCCTCAGGAAAGTGAAAAGGAAAAATAATGACATACGTAATGGCCTTGTGTCTCTTGAAAATACTCATATAAGAAAGATCTTCAGTATCTCACTTAATAGGAAGACACAACACAGACACGGGATTTAAATAGATATTTCTCCAAAAGATATATGTAAATAGCAAATAAATACATGAAAAAATGACAATATTAGTAGTCATTAGGGAAATGCAAATCAAAAACCATCATTAGATTCTACTTTCTACCCCCAAAGATGACTGTAATCAATAAGTTGAACAAACGTAATGGATGTGGAAAAATTGGAACACTCATATATTGCTGGTGAGAATACAAAAATGATGTATCCCTTTTGGAAACATACATACATGTGTTTAAAGGTTATGTCCTTCGAGCATTAAAAGAATTCCCACTGATCTCTCTCCGCGTGGAACAAGGATACTTCATTCATAAGTTCAGCTACAGTTGAATTGAATGGAACCATGCCTTCGACGGCAATGGTGAGTCACAGCATCCCCGAAAATAAAAAGATACCAAATGCATGAAATCACAGTTATGTTGATCATAGGCCAGTCTAGACATTAGTCCATCGAGATGTCTTATTTAAGGGGAACGAATGAGCGGTTTTAGGGTTATGGCCCTGAAGTAAGAACCAGATGTCTCTTAAAGATCATTATTAGAAACCTCCACATGTTACGGGCCCAGGGTGAGCAAAGGGATTCCTGTCTAGTGGGTTGCTGGTTTCACGGAGGATGGTAGATTAAGAGGTTGATCAGGGGAGAAGGGATAGTCATATTGATGAGGACTTATTTGACTTAATGGTGCATGTCTAATGATGGAATAAATGTATTATGTAAAGTAGAATCACAGTGCTTTGGTAGTGAATAATCGTATTGTTAAGAGGGTAAAGTGGACTAAAGGATTTAATGGTTTATATATGGTTATCGTTTATTGTGCTTGCTTGATATCCATGGGGGTAATAATTTAATGTTGATTAAACATATAATGGTTTATGTCCTATCTTGCATGTTATGTACATTTATTTAATGGGGACATGCATTAATGCATGACGTACATAGAGACATGTGAAAAAGTGCATTGTGTATATCACATGGGGTAATAGCACCATATGAACATGTATCTATGTTGTCAAGGAATAGTTTAATAAGAATTTCAGTTTTGGGTACTGATGGTGTGGCTTTTTGTCTCTTCCTTGGATTGTGTGTCCTGGGGAAAAATTACTTCCATTTTTGGTTTACAAGACCAGAGTAACTGTTTATATTACTAGGACTCTTCAGTTTAGGATTTTGTTCTCTGCTATGCTTACTAGTGTGAAAAGAATTAGGATGGTGAAGAAGTAGATAGTTACTCCAAAAATTAAATGTAACATTACCATATTACCCCAACAATTCCCAAGAAAATTTTAAAAATATGCCATACAAAAAGTGCTGGACAAATGTTTATAGTAGTGCTGTTCATCTTAGTTAAAATATGAGAACAATGCAAATTCCTGTTGTTCCAGTCACTCTTTTAATTGTCAATTTTCCTAGATTGAGAGATTACTAGAGAGGTGATTGGATTATGGGGCATTATACTTGTCAGTGGATTAATCCACTATTATCCATAGTCAAATGGGCTTTTAGCCAAATGGGGTGGGGCTCTGTTGGAGAAACCTTTGGAGCATGACTTTGGAGGGTATATGGCTGGCTGGCACTTTTACCCTGGGCTTTGCTTCACAGTCACCATGAAGTGAGGACCTCTGCTCTACCATGCCCTTTAGTCATGATGTTCCTGCACCAAAGCCAGCTAAACATGGACTGAAACTTTGAAGCTGTGAGACATATTAAATATTTCCTCCTTTAAGTTGTGAGTATCAATTACTTTATCCCAGTGATGGGAAAGCTGACAAATACAGAAAATTGGTCCCAGAGAATTGATGTTGCTGTGACTATACCCAACCATGCAGTTTGAAAGCATTTGAAGCTGCTTTGTAGGAGCACTTTAGGAAAGTTTGGAGAAACAGGCCAGCAAAGCCCTAGAATATTGTAAGCAGAGGTTGATGCGCAATTTTGGTGGGAACTCTGAAGACCAAAATACTGATAAGCATATGGAAAGTAGAGGGTAGGCGCACAAGGTTTCAGACTGGAATGAGGACTATCTCGAGAATTGGACTAGAGACCATATATGTTGCAGTCTATGAAGAGTTTTGCCAACATTTTACTTATGTGCTGAGACTTTGTGGGAGGCCAAGCTTGAGGGCTGTGGACTAATTGATCAGGTAGAGGAATTTCAAGGCTGCTCTGTATTCAGGTTGTGGCATGGGTAGTAAGATTTAGGAAAGAAAAACAGTAAAAAGATTTGCATTAAAAGGCAATCACAGGTAAAGTTGGGGCCAGAAAAAGTGTGGTTACTGAAATTAGTGCCATGGAGAAGATACCAAGTACTTTGAACTGGAACAAAAAGAAAGATGTATCAAGGACATCTAAGGAATCAGCGAAATCCCGCTCATGGCAGGCTCAAGGGTATAATGTAAACCTTTCATTTGTTAAGGGGTATCCTGGGTTGCCTGCTCAAAAAGGACCTCCCAGGGAATTGTTTTCCTAAGGTTCATTTCACCATCCAGGTAGTCAGAGCCACTGCAGCCCAGTACTGGCCACACTAGCTCCAGACCTTGGCATCATCTATGTGACACTTGGTTTCACCAGCATGTGGAATGCAAGAGTTGTGGGTCAAGGAGGCGGTGACCTGGATTTCAAAAGAAGTCCTTGAGAGCCCTGCAGTGTGCCCCTGAGAGGTGGGTGTATGAAGCTGTGGAAATGAAGCCAAAAGTACAGTGGAGACACCATAAAGTAGGAGAAGCTAGGAATGGAATATTTACCCAGAAAGGCCATGAATGGAGCCAGCCCAAGAGAAACACTGTGTGGGCTTCAACCAGCAAGACCAGAGGGGTGGGGCCACCCAGACCCTCTGGAATTCATATCCCACTCACATATGCACTGGATAATGGACATGGAAATACAGGAATAATGGTTTCCCTGCGAGTTTCAGTCTTTCTCTGGCCTTGTTCTTTTCTATCCCCCATTTTGTTCTTTTAGAGTAGGAATGGTAACCCTGTGCTATTTTATCTGGGGAGAACTTACCATAATTTATGAGTTTTGGAAGTGTTCACAGTGAAGAATTCACCTTCATTCTCAGGGAAGACTTTGGACTTGGACTTTTGAGCAATGCTAGAATTATGCCAGTCTTAATTGTCAACCTGATTGGATTAAGAGAACTCTACAGAGGTGATTGGCCCCTGGGAACATGATACTCATCAGTGGATCAGTCCACTGATGTTCATAGCTGCATGTGCTGTGGCTGTGGGCCTAACTGGAGGTGGTAGGTCACTGGGATATGTCTGTGGAGGACATATTTCTTGATAATGCTCTTCCCCTGGGCTATTTCTCAGCTGCCATAAATTGAGCAACTTTGCTCTGCCATGCTCTTCCATCATGATATTTCTGCCTTGGAACCAGCTGGACATGGACTGAACGTCCTAAACTGTGAGCCAGGTTAAACCTCTCCTTCTTTAAGTTGTAGGTGCCAGGTATTTTGTCCCTACCACCGGAAAGCTGATGAATACACTCATCAACTGATGAGTGGATAAATGAAATGTGATGTATTTATACAATGGAATGCTGTTCAGGTATGAAAAGCAAGACAGGGCTGACATATACTATAGCCCGGATGAATTCTGAAAATATTAAGTAAAAGAAACCAAACACGAAAGGCTAAATAGTAGTTGGGTGAGGTGGGGCACACCGGGAGGCTGAGTCAGGAGAATCACAAGTTGGCTGCATCTGGGCAATTTAGTGACTTAGCAAGACCCTTTCTCAAAAGGACAAACAAACAAAACTCGGGAGGTAGCTTAGGGTAAAGGTGTAAAGGCCCTCAGTTCAATCCCCAGAACCACACACATATGTTCAAAGCCAAATAGTGTATGATTTCATATATCTGCTATTAGAAATTCCATAGAGAGACATGCAGGTTGGTGGTTTCAAGGGGCCGAGAGGAAGGAGGGTGGGAAGTGACTGCTAATAGGTACAAGATTTCTTTTTGAGGTGATAAAAGCGTTGTGAAATTAGAAATTTGCACAACTTTGAAAATGTACTAAATTGAACATTTATTTTAAATAATAAATGGTGTATGCATTACATCAATAGAGCTGTTAAAATAATCAATGTAATTCATTGTATGACCAAAATAAAGAGAAAAGCTTATGTTCATCTTGGTACCATATGATCATTTTAACTTTCATTCATCATACAAACTTTGAATACCAGAAATTAGGACTTTTCTCAATCTTTTAGGGGCATCTACCAAAAAACTATAGTTAATATTGTGCTAGTCAGTGAATATAAAATGCGTACTAACACTGAGAACAAGTGGAAAAGAGGGTCACTCTCATCATTTTTTTCCTGGAATCCCTAATGAATACAGTAAAGCAAGTAAAACAAGAAAGAGACAAAAGTTGGAAAAGAAGTAATAAAAACTATTATTCTCAGATGACAGACAGTAAATCTAACAAATGATATACAAGACTTCACGCCTGAAAACTGCAAAACCTTGCTGAGAGAAATGAAAGAAAACCTAAAGAAGTGGAGAAATATGCCTTGTTCATGGATCGAAAAGCTAATGCTGTCAGGGTAGCCATTTTTTCCAGATTTACACGTAGAGTCAAAGCAATCCCAACTGCAGTTTTAGTAGTTTTTTTTTTAAATAAGATTTTGACAGGTTTTAAAATTTATATGGAAATTGAAAGAACCTTGAATGGAAAAACCAACTTTAAAAAAAGAAGATGAAAGTTAGGGGACTTATCAGATGGACTTTCTCATTCTCCATAAGACTACTGCAGGCAAGGCAATGTTTCCTAACGAGAGACAACCCTGCACTCAATATATCAGAAGCTCCGAGGTCAACAGAAGCACCTGCTTAGTTTTCTGAGCATTCCAGGGGAAGGAAAGTACTGGGTTTGATAATGCAGCAACCCCCTACCCCACTATACTGTAGAAATTATCAAAACAATATTTCAAAGTACAGCTGGGGACTCATGTCTCAAGGAGAAATAGGATTGGTTCATTGTGGAGATCTGGAGTAATCACTGACTGCTCATGGATACAAGACTTCTTTTTGGGGTGATCAAAATGTTGTGAAATCAGAAATTTGTCAAGCATTTATCCCTATTCTATACTCATTTTGATGATGGATGGTGTTTGTCACCAGAGGAGACAGTCTTTACTATAAAGACTTCCATAATGACAAATTTGAAGTCTTATACTCAACAATTTTAATTAGATATTATTTGAAAAAAGAATAGATACTAATGTGTGTCTTAGCTTCTTCACAGGTGTACCTATATGTTTATGTACTAGAGTACTGTATGCATTTGAAACTGTTAGCATATTAATTTATTTGTTTTACATTTTGTAAAAGATTTTATTAGTGTCTATTAATTTTACAAACTATTAGGTTTCAATGTGTTATCATATATACGCATATCATATTTTAATTATATTTGAATTACCTATTACCCGTTACTGTCCCTGACACTTCTTCCCACTGCCCTTACAGCATTCTCTCTCCTGCTCCCATTTTCTTCTCCTTAACTAGTAATAGCCTTCTTTCTACTTTCATGTCCTCTTTTTTAGATTCCACATACTAGGGAAAACACATGACACTTGTCTGTCTGCTCATTTCACTTAACATGATGTTCTTTAGTTCCATCCTCTGTCCTGAAAATGACATAATTTTGTTCTTTCTGTGGTTGAATAATACTTCAGAGTGTGTGTGTGTGTGTATGTGTGTGTGCACGCACGCATGCTTGCATGATCATGTGTGTGCCACATTTTGTTTATCCATCTGTTGATATTTATCAAGCATTACCAGTATTAAATTATTAAACACATATTTTAAATATTTACCATATTTTCACTTTGTTTTAGTTTGTTTAGGGATAGAAAGACTATTACACAAAATTGCTGTTTAAGGAAATGATTTTTCTGAAATTGAAGGAGAATCAGTGAAACTATATTGGCACAGTTATTCTCTCTTTTTAAACTTATAAAGTCTTTGCAGTGTATAACTGGCTTAATAAGTACTCTCCACTCCTAAAGGTAAAAATATAACCAAAGTAAAACAGATAACTTTGTGGTATTGAGGCCATAAAGATAGTAAAAGATTTTTTTAACCTATTTAAGTTTAACGCATTCAGAAAAGGTCAAAATGAGTATAGAATAGGGATAAATGCTTGACTAAATGGTTTTTTCCATTATGTATATAAATATTGTGTGTGCATGTGGGTGTGTGGTGTAGGGAATTGAACTGAAAGCCTCATGTATGCTAGACAAGGACCCTGCTGCTGAGCTGTACCTACACCCGGGAAATCTGTATGACGACTAGTTTTCTCAAACTAATGCCTAAAGGCCTCACAAAGCCATCCTAAATATTTATCTAAATAGAACAGTTTATAAAACTTTAATGGGGGCTTTCTGTATCTAAAGTAACTTCCAGAGTTAAATAAATTCTTTTCTGTACCTTAAAAAAACAAAAACATTATGTTGTGTGAATGAAGCTAATATAAAAGTGTACTTGGAGGGTTATTCCACTTATATGAAGTTCTGGCAAAACTGTTGTATGGAAATCCAAAAATTCTCAAAAAGGAGGCCTAAGGGAATTTGGGGGAATAATAGAAATGTTCTATATGGAAAATTTTCCCTTTATGTTTTGGTTTTGTGGGTATACAGATTGTGAAAAGTCATCAAAGCTTTTATTTAACATCTGTGCATTTTAATGTATGTAAATTATGCCTCTATTTTTAAGTCTGAAAAAATGGTATTAACAAGACCATACATACAGAGTTTGTGGAATGATTGAAAGAATGAGCTTTGGATGTGGATTCGATCCCACAGTCCCTGCTTTATAACCTGGGAAGGCTACAACTCCAATCCCTGCTTATCTTTCAAGAGAAAATGCTACTGATGCTTGGATAGTGTTTTGAAAATAAACTGAATAATGTAAGTAAATCACACCTAAGAGATGCTGCCTAGGTTATGGTGGGTGGTGGTGGTATGGTGATGGTGGTGGATGGTAGAAGTGGTGATGAATCTTTCTGGTCCTTATGGGCACAGCTCCCTGGGCCTCATTTACATTGGAATTGTGTTCTCAAATGTGCCATTTACCTTGACTATAGTAAGCAATACTGGGAAGCTAACAAAAGACTGCAGAAAATTGAAAACATGAAAAACAAACTGTAAGATTGAACTTCCTTCCAATTTCTAACAGTAGTTCGTAATTTTATTTTGGGCTAATTGGTCTTATGCCATCCATTTCTTCTGGATAACTCATACAGTATTGTTCTATAGGCACTGATAAATTTAAAGTGCTGTTGATAATGAAGTCCTCATGTTACCTAGCAACACAGTTTCTGATCTTTGGCAAGAAGTCACCTGCCTCAAAATGGTAGGTTAGGTGCCACCAAAAAGTTATTTGCTAAGAAAACATCCCAGACAGGTAAATTTGGCAAGTGTACTTACAGACCACGGAGAAATGTGGCTAATCAGTGATTTCACTTGTACCTTTTAAGTTCACCTAGAATTTCAACTGTAGATAATTGTGTTTCTTTTTCCTGTTCTTAAGGCTGCCAGTAGGATCTGTTGGGTCTGTTTAGAAAATCCTTTAGACAAACAGAAGATTTCAGAAAATTGAGAACGTGAAAAAGAAATCATAAGACAGAACTCTCCTCTGCCTCAAGTTACCTTCTGAGTGTAGTTGGTAACTTTATTTTGACCAAATTAGTCTTACGCTATCAATTTCTTCCAAATGATTCATCCAGCATTGCATATTCCACATCCAGCATATTCCACAATAAATGGAATAACCCACAAAGAGGGAATTCACCATATTGGCAAGAATCTAAGTCTCAGAAGTATAAACTATTTATTCAAATAAATCTCATTTTAATCATGGTATGTTAGATCTGCACAAAGATAAGTGTCTATTACTTGGACTTACAGACTTCCCCATGTTATTTGAAAGGAAATGAATCAATTTTTTTGTTATGGCAACATGAAATAATGTAAACATTAGTTTCTGTACCTTTACAAAGTTACATAGTTATCAGTCACAGCTGTGAATTTAACATTAGAATATCTCTTTGTTACCTTCTAGTACTCAACATTTGGGGCAAATCCGTGCCTTTCCAAATAGACATGTGCCTGCTGTTTGCCCACAGAACATATAACCATGGCACACATGTAAATAAGTGTCCTTCAGAATGATTGACTTTATTACCCACAACCAATGAGTAATGACTGCATAATCTACATAAGTATTTTCTCTTTTTGGAAAGCAGTAGAAAGATGATAAAAGGAATCTTTTTTTTTAAATTTTCATATCAAGAAAAAACGGCAAATCTTCATCATATCATTCTTAATTTGTGCTAATTTCCTAACTTGAAACAAGCTAATTGTTTCTATACTTGTAAATATTTAGGATCCCCTTTTGATTTTGTTATAAAAACTTTTATTGCATTATTTCATTTAAATAGGTAAGTCATAAGAATGGAAAGTACTAAGAATACAGTATATGTGAAAGTACTAGTGACCACATAGGGCCTAGCACATTGTAGCCATTTGTTGTTGTCAGGGATGGCAAGGAGAATGATTACATACAAGACACATAATTTATAGTATTATTTACAATGGTCACCCACAGAGTCAGATACAAAGAAAGTGCAGGAAATCTGTCCACAACACTAAAGACCTAGAAAATCCAGCCAAGGGCCTGGATCCCATGGCAATAACCTGCACGAGTTCAGCTAAAAACCTAGAGCCCACGACAATGACTCATGCAGGTCTGTTTCACAGATCTGTGCTGGGAAGGCCCAAAAGTCAGCAGTGGAAGCTAGAAAATCTATGCCAGCGGGGTGAACAATCTGTGCTAGTAAGTTGACGGTTCTACACTGGAGCCAGGAAGTGATGCTCAAAATAAGGACCAGGGCTCTCCCAAAAAGTACCATAGCCATCCTTGGTGATGATGAGGTCCTGAGCTCCTCAGACAGTGAGAACAGCCAAGTTTATAACAGGAAGCCAGCATGACAAAATTCTCTTGGAGATTGAACGGCACACATCTTCCCCTCCGGAGCCAGGAAGCAATGCTCAATATAAGGATCAGAGCTCCCCCAAAGTGAACCGCAGCCATTCTCAGCAACAAGGTCCTGAGCTCCTCCAATGATAATGGCCGGATTCATATCAGGGAAGCTAGTCATGACAAGCTCCTCCAGCAGAATCAGCAGCCCCAAACAACAATGCTTAGGAGAACCCACAAGGCCACTCTTCCCCTCCAAGTCGCCTTTTTATGCTGGCAACAATCCTCAGGTGGACCATCCACGCTCAGCACCATGCTGATTCAGTTCAGCTGGTATTTAAGTTGAGCAACTGTTAGCAATCCCCTACACCATTTGATGGATACCTGTTTAATAAGTGATTCCATGTTAAGCTTTACTTTAAGTCAAAGATAGTTGTTTAGATGCTAGATTTTGTCTGCACTCTCCTTCCTTACCAATAGCATCTATATTTGAGGATCAAAGCTGGATTAATAAAATCAGCTTTCTAATAAAAAATGCATAAAATTTTAAAATTTACATAAAATACTGTATTTTACATAAAACTTTCATATGGGATTTAACCATTTTAAATTTATATAAAAATATGATTTCTTCATTATTTTTTTCTGTCTGTGTGAGCAGAAGGTTTGGTACCACTTCTGTGTGGCAGAAATTGGTTGGAAACTTGTGGTAACTGTTCTCTTTGGTGAGCCCTGGGTAGTTCTTTGACACTGTTACCCCTAGCCTGCTGTACTTTTAGATGTTATGCAAGCTTTAAATGCCTTGGTTGTTAAAATTCGTAGCATTTAAGTGTGACTCCTGTTATAGATTTGAGCCTTAAGCCAAGTCTACCTGTTATATTTTTGTTCCAGCATCATTCATTGAAAAAAGTTTAAATTTGTTTTCATTTTTAGATTTTTTATTAGTATGTGTTTGTGATGTGTAATGAGTATGTTCATCGTGGGAAGTTGGTAGGTATACACATCACGTCTTAACCCTTTTTGCTTCCTCTTCCTTTGCCTCTCTCTCCTCTCCCTCCATCCCTTAGTCACTTTCCTGTCTTTAAAAGGTGTAGTTCTCTGTTTCCTATCATCTGTCTTTATTTTTTAAATATAATTTTGGTATTTTTAAAAGCCATTATTTAATCCTAGAGATTAAAACTGTTTCATGACATTACACATAGTTGTATTTGGTTTTTATGTCCTGTATGTAGAGCAGTACTATAAATTGGTGAAGGCTCAGCATTTTAGTATTAAGTAATTGAGACATTTGACCTAGGCTGAGCTATTCTATTTACTTTCTTTTCAAATACTTCTGGATGCAATAAATGGTAGGTACTGACAATTTACTTTTATGTTCTTGAGCTGTCATCACTGTGCTGTGCATGTTTAGATTGTACTGTCTGCTGCAGTGTTGAAAGAATAAAAGGAAACTTCATTTAGTATGAAGATTATGTTAACAATTTGCTGTTAGGAGATACTCAGAGTACTTGGAAACAGCTTTTCCTTCGCTTGAAATAAAAAAGTATTATTTTAAATATACCTTTTATAGTAAATGAAAGACCCACAAATTCCGTGATTTCTCTAAGATGCTGATTCTAGATATATTACATTTTAAACAGTGCAGGCATGGGGACCGTAAGTGCAAAAATCTTTAAATAGGAGTGTGCCTGGTGTGTTGGAGAGATAGCTGGGAAGCTAGTTTTAGTTGGGTTAGAGTAAGTGATGAAGAACAAGATCATGTAGTTTCTTATTGGTCACCATCAGGATTTTGGCTTTTCCTTTGAGATAGGAGCCAGAGGAATGATAGGACTTACATTTTAAGAGCACCTTCCAGTTGCTGAAAAGGAGGCAAGGATTAGGTCATTGTTACTCAGCTGAGTGAATAATAACCATGACTTGGGCTAGAGCATTAACCACACAGATGGTGAAAAGCTGTTAGTTTCTGTATGTGTTTTAGGATAAAGGCAAGGGATTTGTTTATGAATTGGATAGAGTTATGAGATAAATAGAAAAGGAAGTGATAGTTCCTAGGGTTTAGGCCTAAATGGTTAGAAGAGTGGAGTTGCCATCTACTCGGGTAAAAGGGGAAGAAGATTTGAGGGGAAGTAGCAGGAGATCGGTTCTGGACGTGTTAATTCTGAGATGTGTGTGGGAATCAAGTGGCCATGTCTAGTAAGTAGTTGACTAGATATGTCTAGGGAAAGGACTATGCTGGGGATGTATAGTTGGAAGGGTTGGATGAGATCACCAAGGGAGTAGATACCAACAGCAGATGAGTCTTGATGAATTCTAATTGTTCTAAGTTGGAGAACCAGCCAAGAAGACTAAGTCATGGCCACAGAGGTCAGAAGAGATGCCACACTGTAAACACCAAAGGAAAAAGAAGAGTTTCAAGAAATATGTGACCAGCTTAATCAAATGCTATTGCTGGGCCCTTTGAAATTAGGGCTGAGGATTGCTCTATTGGATTTACCATTAGAAGTCATTATTTATCTTGACAAGAGGGACTTTTCGTGGAGTTATCAAAGCAAAACCTTGTAGAAGTCACAGAGCACATGGAAAGAAAGAATTTGAGGTGACAAGTATAGGCAGCTTTTTCAAAGAGCTTTGTTGAAAATGAAAGTAAACAGAGTAGTGATTAGAAAGTTATTATTACTGCTGCTTCATGGAAGCAGATGCTTCTCTTTATACCTAAACTACTGTACACATGTATTTCTACAAAATGAATGGTGAAAAGGGCCCAATTTATTGAACCACAAGAGGTGAGGAAAAGCGGCAAAGGAAGCTAAGTTTCAATTAGGAATAAAAGGGAAGTCAGAACATCGTTTGTAATGGTTCTGGATGCAACTGGCATTAAAGAAGGCATCCCTCGACATTTAGGATGAGCTGCTTTAAACAGAGTCACTCAGGTTTCTTCATCTGAGATGTCTGGACCTCTTTGTGCTTATGTGCCTGACTGGCTGTAAGAGACATGAAGTGAGGCAGAGCAGTGAGTGTGCTGTATTTCCCAGTTACTCACACATACTCCCCCCACCCTTTTTTCTTCAGAGCCTTTAGGGATCCAGCAGAAGTCAGTTTGGGAAATGCTGCTATCTAGATGTCAGCACCTTACTGGTTCTTTGGCTTTGAATGATTCCCATCAATGAAAAGTCAGGAAGCAGACAATTTTGACAAGAGGAACTTTCTTCTACTAAAGCCCCTGTTCTCAAGATAATGACTTTTAATGGTAAACCTACTAGATCAATCCTCAGCCCTAATTGCAAAGGGCCCAGCAATAGCATTTAATTAAGCTGGTCACATATTTCTTGAAACTCTTCTTTTTCCTTTGGTGTTTAGGATTCTTCTGACCTCTGTGGCCATGACTTGTTAGTCTTCCAACTTAGAATTATCAGAGTTCATCAAGACTTGTCTCCTGTTGGCATTCACTCCCTTGGTGAGTTTGTTGGTGGTTTTTATTTTACTGCTCCCAAATTCCTCACTGACAGATCAACTGAGATTCTCAGGAAATAGTCCATTACACAAATAGTAGTTTCATTCTTTATGATGGATTAAACATTAGTCTTTCATTCTTTTTCAAATACAAGAGATGCTCTTTTCAAGCTGTAGTAAATTCTGTGTTATCTGGCAGCTTACCAAGCAGAAGACTGTAACTGACATTTGAATTTTCATCTACTATAAATCATCAGGATGTTGAGACCGCCCTACAAGACTCTGTGGAAAAAGACACTGGGTTCCTGTCTTTACCAAGGAAATGGTTGCCCAGAC
>PVJX010002468.1:9624-64750 GCA_004027295.1 Dolichotis patagonum | reverse complement strand
GGACTTAGATAAACTAGAGATGTGTATTGGAGAGTTTTGGCATATAAATGCTTTTCTAAGAAAAACAATACTGGATCAGATCCCTAATAGAATAAATACAAATAAAAAAAAGAGGTCCAGGTCCTGGGAACTACCATGTTTCTACACTGGGAGGATGAAGGAGAACCAGAGAAGGACCAACGAGGCTGAAGGAGAACCAGATGAGTGTGGTACACTAGAAACTGAGAAGAGAGACGGAGAAGAGATGTCACCTTTGTCAAGTGAAATTGCTGTCCTGTGTGGACACTTCAGTTACTGTCATGAGGAGTGTAGTGGGGACACAGTCACATCCTCCAGATAAGTTTGGAGCAATAAGGAACATACATACTTCATCATGATTATGTTGCTAACATTAAATGCTCAGTAAGTCACCCTACTACATAATCAAGAAAATGAAGAAAAATGACAAGGAAAAAAAGTCCTAAAAGAATCCTCCTGGAATGTAGCTACTTTCACATTGCTATTAACATTCTTGTAACTGTGACTTTTTTTTACATGATTATAGTAATGTAAAAAACACAAAATGGCATGTACTGATTTTTAATTCAGTGGTTCATATAAAAATAGTATATGTTTCTCTGACAATATTTGAAAGAGAAAATTAAGAGAATATTTCAAAAATAAGAGTAAAGAGTATACAAGACCTCTGCAGGCTTAGTACACACCATTGACATTATGGTATGAGGTATGTGTTTCCATATAGTCCGTGTGAAAGGCCTGCTTGCCTTATCTAGGAAGGAGCCAGGGACAGGTTTTGGTCCTAGAGAGATGGAAGGGCACATTCCCAGGGAAGGCTAAAAAAGATCCAGTCTCCTTAGCCTCCCTCAGGTGCTGTGATGTAGTAGACCTCAGGACCTCTCAGAATACCACTTAGAAGGGTTAAGTCTAAGGAGGTGAGAAAAGGACCAATTGAGATTCTGATTAGTTCTTGTAAGGACTGACAACAACAACAAAAAAGACCAGGCCTGATGGCACATGCCTGTAACCCTAGAACTTGGGAGACTGACAAGGAGGATTGTCACGAATTCAAGGCCAGCCTGAGCTACAAAGTGAGTTCAAGGCCCATCTGAACTTCATAGTGAGACCTTGTCTCAAAAAGACCAAACCAAACCATACAAAAACCTAACAACATTTGGACATGTGGAGTTTAAAAAATTACTTAAACATCACTTACAGGTACATTCTAATGTACAACTATATATCAGAATTCAAAAGAACTCTGAATATAATTGAGACTTTTATTTTTACCTAAAAGAATATTGAAACCTAGAAAGGTAGTGACTTCCTCATCCACAGACGATTCCAACCCAATAGCAGCAGTTAAGGTTCACACCTAGTTAGTTCTCCAAGTATCACAAACACTCTGAAACTGGTAAAATTTGTAGCAGTAGCTTTTTTGAGCAAGCCCTATTCTGTCATAAGCTTCCTGTAGTAAACGATGGGTCTCTTCACAGAGCTAGATTTAGAATCCTTTTTCAGGTTGAAACTTTGTGGGAGTAAAGAGAGCCCTAAATTTGGAGTCTAGAGGCATTCATTCACATCTCAGTTTTTCCACTTCCTTTCTGACCATAAGCAAACCACAGAGCCATTCTAAGTCTTGCTTTTTTTTTTTTTCACCTGAAAAATAAGTATAGTATACACATTTCTGCCCATTGGGGTATTTTGAGGAGATTTTATCAGTGCAAAAACAATGTAGAAACCTGAAGCATTCTTTAAGTACAGGAACTTGTTAATGTAGAAACCTAAAGCATTCTTTAAGTACAGGAATTGTTATTTTTATTAAGATTTCACAAGGAATGGGTTTCTACATCCTAAAAAGACATTGCCTTCAGAGTGTTTCATTCTTCCCCCATAGTAGGTGCAGAATAAATATTTGCTAAATAGTGGAGAGCTTTTATCACCTTTAGCAAAAGGCACATTCATGATAATTCTCTGTGGGAGTGGTGGGATAATAGTTACGTGCCATGTTTATATGCGTTCCCTCATGGGGCTTTTAAGCTAAAAATAGGAGGAAACTCTTGTCTGATGTTAGCTCTAACTAAAGTGTGTGTCAGTAGGGATGGTAAAAGAAGAAAGCCAAAGTGGCCGTGAGACTGGAACAACATGCTGTTCTCATCAGACAGCATTTAATCTTATTTTAAGGCTCCTTGAACATGATATTTATATGTGAGAACAATAGAACTTTTTGCCCTTTATGTAGCCTTGTTTTAGTGCTAACAATGAAATTTACAGTAATACTGTCTTTGTGTTTTGTCCTCATTTGGCAGTAGATCTTTTATTGCATCTTTGTTTTAAATGTGGAAAACAAGGTAGGGGCAACATACAGTAAAATGACTTACATATGGCATTAATCCCACATTTTGTTGATATTTCTGATTTGTTAGGTTAAACTTGAGAATTATGTTTTCAGATTCCTCTGTCCTATTTATTACTTTTAAGACTGTGATGGACTAGATGTAAATACTCATTTAAAAAAAATACATTAGGGATGTATATAAAAGCTAAGTCAAGCCAACATCAGAGAATGTTACAGTTCTAAGAGGCCACTCTAGAGATCTTCTCACCCAAAGTCCTTATTTTACATGGTCTAATGTCACATGGGCTTAGGAAATGAGTACCCAGCTCTTGTGGCCTATAGTAAATGGGTTTTAGTCTGTAAATTATATAGATTACCCCAAACTATATTAACAAAGTTCATATGAAATTGTCATCTAGTAGAATACATATGCTTTTGAGATGAGATCTGAAGACCAAACTATTTTTACTTGTAACTACCTTGTAACTGTATTATAAGGTTTAATGCCACACACAAAGAATGCCCAGAATATACTTATTCATGAGTTCTGTCTCCTTGAAAGACAGCTTTTAAAAGCAATGGGCAGGAACTTTTGAGAAATGCACAGAGGTGGCAGTGTCTCCTGATTCAACTCATTAAAAAGCAGAGAAAAAATAAAACCCACAGTAGAAACAAGGCAATAGGAATTAATCAGGAATTAACATTACCCCAGCTGTTCTCTTTGGAATCTGTTATTTAAAGTCTACTATGTGCACGCAAAGAATCTCCAGGGCTGTTATTATCATGTCAGGGAAGAATTCAAAATGTAAATATATAAGAGGTGCTCGGCCCACAGAATGATCTCACAGAACCAAATTTATATCTCACATGTATCAGAGTGATAAATACAAAAGTTTACCCTGTTAAATGAATTTTTATTTTATACTGTATAGCATACATGTTATTCCAGATTGTATTGAAATACTTCATGGAACAGTACCCAGTGTATGAAGAAATAAATGCCATCTAGAACTCAACAATTTGAAAAATGAGGCAGAATTAACAAGAACAGAAAATCAGAGGCCAGATAATATCTGTCTCTTCAAAAGCATGTGATAATATAAAATGAAGCTTAGCATATTCACTTATTACTGAGTTGGAGTCTTGCTTTCTAGAAGAAAAGTGTCCCTGGGAACAAGTTTTCCCTAGGGCTTCCCATATTTCTCTTCACGTTGAATTTGTCAAAATTTCATTAATGAAATACAATAGATCACAAACCTTATAGCCCCTTCATGACTACCATGAAGTTGAGGTTCTGATGGGTGGACAGTTCGTCTCCTAGTGGTGATTTGGAATGTAGACTCATTCCATCTCAGAAACCTCTAGGTTCATGAGAAAGATCACGGAGAATAGTGTGTAGGAGGATCATCTTCCGAGCCTTATAGTGGTGCATTTCCCTTTGGTCACTGACCTATTTTCAGTCACATAGCCATACCTAACTGCACAGGAGGCTGAGTAGTGTAGTGAAGAATCCCAAGACTTCTGGTTCTGCAAACTGTGCTCACTGCATTATGATTCCCCTGTAGATAAACTTTAGAATTGGACATAGCATGTGTTATACTTCACACAGTGTAGAGCCACAGGTTGATGAGTACATCTCTACTGTTTGGAAATGCTGTTTCATAAGTCATTGTATTGCCAAATGTTTTCTACTGTCATTTGTTCTGTTTGTAAATGCCTGCATTGCTTTTACTTTAGTATGTTGCTTCAAGTTTTCTGTATTTTTTAAAGAAAAAAACCCCACTCCTTCAGAATTGTGAAATAGTGAACAAAATATTTTTAAGAGATTAGCCTAGAATGTGTCTGTCCAGATTCTGTTTTCCTGACTACCAAAGCAGGATAATGACTTAAGAGAATCTTCCCTTAACTCTCACAGAGGATCTTGAAAAAATCTCCTAAAAGTGGAAAAATTGTTGTATGTTGAGTAGAGAGGCAGAGGATTAAAGTATAACTACTAAATAAAGCCTTTGAGACTTTTTAAATTAAATCATGTGTTTATAGCTTTCCTAGAAACCACAGAAGAGCAGTTTCTAAGTAGTCTTAAATTTTTTTTAAATGTGAGTATGAATGATTGGAAATCTCAGCTTTCAGATAACAAATAATTATATAATTTCTTTGTTTTTTTCCTTTAACTTTCTTATTTTGAAATCTTAAAACTAAATATATTTTGTGTGTTAAAAGAGATACAGCCCTAAGAATATTGGCTCTAAGTAGTAAGTTTATAAGTTAGAGTTCCTTAGGAATATTAACGTCAAAGAACTGTCTGTGCTGCTCAGGGAATTAGCAGGAAAGTAGAGAATTATAGGGCTAAGACCATTGGATTCCATTAGTATGGAGTTGTTTACATCAGAGGAATTTGAAGGTCTGTCTCAATTCTCTAACAGCCTACTCACCTGGAAAATGAAGAAACTGAGTCAGGATATACTTTTTAAAAATCCTAAGAATCTTCACTATGGCAAACTAACTTGATTGACCCTTTAACCAAACTGATTGGTCATACTAGTTGAAACACTTGAGATTCTTCATGTAAATAAACAACACTGGAGAGAATATTTGGATCACTTATCTACCCATTGAACATTTGCAAAATCTGCTTTTGTGTCAAGTATTTTGACAGATAAAGGAAATGCTAGATACATCTAAGACAAGCTTGTGCTTCCAAACAACTTTCAATTAACAGAGACCTAAAAACTCTTAACAAAAACCAAAACCAAGACATCACCAGATGAGAAGTGCTTAGATGGCTGCTATAGAAGCTAGAATGAGAGGTTCTAGGATGAATTGGTGACCTAGTCAAACAACTCCTTCTTGAGAAAAAGCTGGAAAAGAATATTAAATACAAGCAACCAGTTAATGAGCTGTATATTGGGGCATGCAAATGGATTAGGCTACTGCATTTCCTTGTATTGTTTTTGTTATTTCTCATCAGTTCCAAATAAATTGAATTGCTGTTTAAATAGTTGTAAGGGCACTTGATTAAGTTGCTATGCTTACAATCTACCCTGTAGTCTACACAGTCCTTAGACACTCAATATAAAATACAAACTGCTTTATTGTATTTTTAAATGCTTCAAGTTCATTATAGAAAGTAGTCTATTTTTAGGCTCAAGAGAAATAAAACCAACTTTAAAAATTAGGGGGATGTAGAACGTTTTCTTAGAATAGTTCTCACTGTTTATATTATGTGGTGTCCTACTGAAATACTCCCACAAAGGTTCGATTGCATGTTGGATTAAGCTCTTTCAGAGTAAAGTCACTTAATTTCTGATGAGTCAGAAAACCACGTGAATGGATGAAACTGGTGAAATACCGACATTTGGATAGCTAACCATTTTAATCTTAACTCAAATATCATTTTAATGTGTTTTATAACTGCAGAATCCTCCCTAGTTGGATGGTGATTTAGGAGCGAGAGAATCCTTAGAAGTTCATCTTAACAAGTAATTTGTGTAGTTGACCATTTCTGTTTTAATCAGAGTTCTCAATTTATACAAATTAAATGTGTATGTGTAATATTTTGCCTAAATATTGATAATAAATATCTCAAGACCATTGCCATCTTTTCTAATTTCCCCCCGTCTCCTTCCCAACTTTCTTGACACTTAATGATTTTCTGGCTTAACTATTCTGTCTGAAACTTGATAGGGGTGGGAATAATAGAGGTAAGTTTGGATTGGCCATCGGATTTTGTCAGTCCCGGGATTGACATCAAGTCCTTTGGTCCATGGAGCAGGAGTGTCTTCCTACCAGCTTTGGTTCTTTTTCTTAGTAGGAAATCCATTGCTTTCTTTCTTGGACAGTTTTAGGCTATCTTTGTGAACATGCTGTCACTCTTCAGTCTTTTCAACAGTTCATTTAATCACCCCTCCATCTCCAGTGACTGTGCTGTGTTTGCCAAGTAGCATATGCTAAGTAAATATTCCAAGTGTACTTCTAGCTACCTAAAGGTTACCATCAGTGTGATGTTTAGATGCTCAAGATCATTACACAAAGCTCTGGGGTTTGCACCATCTTTACCAGATGGAGGGGACACCATCAGCACTTCTGATGTCTCCTCTCTCCTTTTCTGCAGACACACATTTCAAGACTTCCTCCGGGTGCGGTAGCAGGACAGTCAGTTGCAATTGAAGGTGGAGTTTGCCGCTTGGAGAGCCCAGTGAACTGACCCTGCTGATGGCGTGAAGTGTCTGAGAGGCATTTCAGAACACGAGCTTTTGGAGGTTTTAAACTTCCTTGTGTTCTAATTCTTATGGGACCTCGTGCACCGCTCAAAACACAAGTGCTGCTATAGTTAGCGCTTAGTGACACACGGACCTTTGGTGGGTGCCGGGTGTGTGTGTATGTGTGTGTGTGTGTGTGTGTGTGTGTGTATGCATGTATGTGCGCACGCACATGCGTGTGTGAGTGCTTGCATCTCCCTTGATGAAACAGAATCTCATTGGGTAATCAATGACTGGGAATGATCGTCTTTACAAAATGTGTGCTTTAACTGTTTACAAGTAAAACCTAAGGTTGCAGGAAACATTTTTTATTTCATAAAGAGTAAGTACCAACTGTCATTGATGTAATGTGTCTGAATTGAAGAGTAAATCTACTTGTTTAAATGATTTGACAGTGGTCGTGTTCCATTTACAGAAATAAGTAATAAGGTGTTTTTATTTGTGAATCAGTTTAAGTAGATCTTGTGGTAACTTAAACTGTTGTCTTCATCCCTCATATGGGGCATTTTTCTTTGACAAAGAATGGTTTCAGTGAAACAATCTAGCAGAGAATTAAGGTCAGAACCTTTTTAAATAATAGTCTTACTGATAAAGTTTGTACTTCTTTCCTCTGCTTTTCTAAGATTCAATATTGCTTAGCTTTGAGCTGTATGTAATGTATTATGAAAGACTATGTAAAGAGAACACACAGTAATGCACAATCCTTAATTGTGTATAATGGAATGTTATTTACAATGTAACACTGTAAATAAGAAAGCAAAGTTTATGGAAAAATTCAATATTATCTTTGTTTCTTGTTTAAATATATTTTTAAGATAAAGACACAAAAATAAAAAAACCTATTACCAGGTTTGATGCCAGACTCTTCTTCTTAGACTAGTATATTATCCCTGGAATGTTAGATTGAAGACATATTTTTTTAATTTTGTTTGTAAAAAGTTACTTGTTCCAGAGATCATACCATTATCTGTCTTGCTGTTTCAGCTGTTCAGAATCCAGTCTTATCTCTGTGCAGCCATGACAGACACTAGCAAGATGAAAGTTGAGCCTACTCCATGATTAAATCCTCAATATGGAAATCCCAAGAATTTTCATTGCAATTTCTTAACAGTCACCATGGGAAGGAATGGGAACACTTTTCTTTGAAAAGTTGTAGTGGTCCTGAAAGCTCAATGATTTCAGCTGATAAATTACTTCTAAATGTTATATTTAGGCATCCTGGAGCCACATAAGAAAACCAAGTCTTTCCTTTTGATTTTTTTATGTAAGAAGTGGTTATCAAGAAGATACTAAAGATAGACTTGCCCAGGGGAGGAAGTTTCTCAGCACTATATAATCATGGCTCGGGGCAGTAACTGATAAAGCCTCAGATAAAATTATACACTTGACATCGATGTATGGCCAGATTATAAAGAAAAGACAACCAAAATGGACTGGGTATAAATATGAATGATTTGAGAGTTGCTGATTTGTATTCCTCACACAGGCAATTACAATTGTCTCTCTGTTCTCATAGACAGGTTGGTGCCATGGTATCTGTTTCTCATTCTCAATGAGGCCGAGAACTTAGGAAGAGATGGACTGGCTGATGGGGAGCCTTTGGTTTCAAAAGCTTTCAGAGCCCTGTTACCTGTTGGTAGGATGTTTCCAGGAACTGGGCTGGATCACATAAAACTATCAGGACACTTTGGAGTCTGAAAATCATCTGACCTATTTCACCAGGAATGCCATTTCTTTCATCTCTCTTTGACTTTATTCTATTCATATTTAAGTGTTTGAGCTTGTTAAAGACCGCTTTTATGAGGAGTTTAAAAACCGGTTCGTGTAAAAGAGTACCAACCCCCCAAGAACACTTTATTCTCCAGTGTTTGTCAACACTTTATTCTCCAGTGTTCTAAGTACTTTTTTTTTAATTAAAGGAATATTATGAAACTAGGGGGAAAATGATGTACAAAATTATGGAAACAAAAATGTGATGGACACATAAGTTCTTTCATTGTAGGATCAAAATGTTAAGGGTCAGATATTAGAACCAGAGGATATTGACAGATACAAAGTCAAAAGTAGAAAAAGTAAAAATAGGTAAGAAAATATCCTTATAATCTAGTCTGGTTTATGTCACCCAGATTCTGAATCTGGTTTTTTTTTTTTTTAGTACTGGAGATCGAACTCATGATCTCATGCTTGTCAGGCTGGTGCTTATGCCACTGAGCTAAATCCTCGGCCTTCTGAATCTGATCTTTAAGGCCTCTACTTTTACTGTGGATAATTTTGACTGCATGCCTACTTTCTTTTAAGGGCTAAGCATTAACTATTTGATTCTCTTGAGTATAGTTAAGCTTAGTCTGGATTCCTCAACTACTGGATTCCCTGTGACTCTGAAGTGGGTTTGGAAATAGCACTGTTTCAGGCTTAGTACAGAGCTAAGACACATAGCCTCTTGCATGCTTGTTGGGTTCCAGCGCTGCCTGAAGACAGTACTGGCCTGGCCAAGGCTTTGTCCTTTTCTCTTGTTGCCCCTGCCACTTATCCCCATCCTCAGTGTATCTGTCTAGAGCAGGCTGTGTCATTCTTTAATTGTCATTTCTGAATGCAAACTTGAAGTCAAGTATCTCTTGGTATACCTGTTGGAACTGAGTATAAAGAATGTATAAATAAGTTCCAAATACTAATCTGAGGTGCTTTGCTATGAGCAAGGCAAACAGATTTTGGTTTATAGATCTGGGAACATCTCTTTGGGCTTCTCAAGCCCCTCCTTCTCTCTCTCTCTCTCTCTCTCTCTCTCTCTCTCTCTCAGCATAATTCCTGAATTTTTCCCACTTGTTAGAATAGTGATGTTGCATTACTATTATCTTCAGATAAACAAGGTTGTTCTGTTTTGACATACTGGATTGGGGACAGGAGGAAGAAAGGAATCAAGAGAAGGAATGATTTTAGAAGGTGCTAGGATAATTCTTTTGTATTTTGAGATTATATTTAATTATTAAGTAATCATGTTTTAATAATCTGTTCATTATTATTACAAAAGTGAACCATTCTTATGGAAAATAAGAAAATAGATCAAGAAAAATATTATCCATAGCCCACGTCTGCAGTACTGGTCCAGCTTCATGCTGAAATCCGTTACAACACTATAGTTAGTATTAATTTCTGAGGATTCAGGTATGTGCAGCAAGCTCTGTAAGGTCTTAGCAAGGAGAGCCAGCTTGGCGGACCTCTCAGTGCAGACACCTGTCGCTGCCCTCAGCCTTGCAGTATGCCTGGACAGCTAAAGGTGCATAATAGCACCTCTGTGCCTAGAGACTTTTTTCTGAACTATGGAAAACTGCCTGTCCTGTGCACAGTGGACAACAAGTGCCAAAGAATCAGCACTTCCCAGAAGCAACTCTGTGCTGTGACAGTTTTGCAAAGTTTGTAGCCAAGTCAGTGCTTAAGGGCCCCAGACTGCTAGAGATACATGAACACTTTAAAGAAGGTGGTGAATACGTGAAAGCTGAAGAGCAGCAGTCCATCACGGACTTAACTCAGGGATTGATGGACACTCTGGAAGAGTGTGATCTGGAATTGTGTTTAAACAGCAGCCAGAAGCAGCGTTAGCCAAAGGTGTGTCATTGCCCTAAGAGATTTGTGGAGACTTAAAAACAGTGGGTGCCAGTGTCATGGTGTTACACCTACATTGGAAGACCAAGCCTGTATATTTATAACATAATTTCGTGGTTAAAATTTTTGACAAAAAATGCCTCCCAGTATTTCTCTTAAAGCAAATGTACATAGGCTTTGTTCTGACATAAATCCTATAAACACTCACCATTGTTGGGTTCCTTTGTGTTGTGAAGCCCTGGCTTCTTGTCTAGCTTAAGTTTTCACTGGTTGGTTCTGGGGTAGAAAACTTCCAAGGACAAGATAGGTGGAAATCACTCTTCCCTCCCAGGAATGCTGGCTCAAGAAAAGGCTGGGCCTAGGAGAAATGAACTGCTTTGTGTATGATTAATTTGTTTTACTTCAGTTCTATTGTAAACCTTTTCCAGATGCTGAGAAAGAGGTAGATGAATGAATGTCTTGGCTATAGGTGGAATTGGGAGATTAGCAACATGAATTTAATTCTTTGATACTAGTATTTGTTCTGGGACATTAAGAATTCTTAAGGAATACCCTGCCATTCCCTAACACTTACACTGGGTTCAAATCCACATGATACTATGATAGATGTCTATGATCAGGGACCAATGGCTTGATCAAACTGCTGAGATAACTTTTCTTTTCTCACACGCTGGTGTCCATAAAGTGTGTGTGGCCGCAGGAAGGATTAAATTTATAACTGGCCAGGGCTCCCCTCCAAGGCAGCCCATTCAGTTTCCAGGAGACCATCGTCCAAGCCCAAGGTAGTTCACTGTCACCAGTCATGGAAACCAGGAGGGAATGTGACCCCACTGCTTTCTCCTGATGGTGGAGCCATCAAAGCTCAAAACCACAGTGGGTAAAACCAGAAAAACTGGGCAAGGGTTTCCCTGCCTTGGACTGCCATAGGGATTTCTCTGATTGTCAACAGAGTTTGAGAAGCTGAAAAGAAAAAAGTAATTCATTTAACCCCTGCTTTCGTGATTATTTGGAGATTGAAATATTTACTCCTGAATTGGTTTTTTCTTACCTTGGAAAATGCAGCAATACTTAAGAGATAAATGACTTCTACTGTATTGTATACTATATGATATATGTTATATATATTAAGAGAAATATATAATATTAATAGAAATGTGTACTTTTTTTCCATGTAGAAATACCATAATAAAATTTTTAAGTTCTATCCCCAAACCTGTCAACAATGTCTTCTCATCGGTTAATGTAACTCATTCCTTCTGAATGTTCAAACTAAAACTCTTGAATTTGTCTGTTTCATCTATCTATGGCTGAATAACATAACCCCCAACCTTACTGGCAACAAGTTTATTTGCTCACAACTCTGTAAACTGGGCTGGTTTCCCTTGTTGGTTTTTCTGCTCCTTGTGCTGGTGATCACTGCTGTGCTATGTTCAGCTGGAGGATGGCTAGAGGCTGAGCTCAGCTGGGACGCCGGATCTCTCTTCCATAGCCCTGCCATGCCACCTCCCTGTGATACGTGGCAGCTGAGGGTTCCCAAAAGCACAAAAGCAGAAGTTGCCAGGATGCCATAAAGTTCTGGCTCATACTGGCCCAACATCACTTTTGCAGATTTATTGGTTAAATCAACTCACCTAGTTCAGCCCAGAGTCAAGAAGAAAGAACTGCTCAGGGGATTAGTATCAGAAATCAGGTTCACTGAGGAAACCAATCTGGCATCCTTAAATCTTTATCTTCTTTTCTTTTCCACAGTCAATCCATCAGTAGATCCCACTGGTTCTCATTGAAAGTGTATCCTGAATCCAGCTACTTCTTACTGTCTCCACCGCTACCATTTGTATCACCTTTACATCCGAGTTATTACCATGCACAAGTCTTCCTGCCTCCATGGGGGGATAGTCACTTTCTGCTAGAGTATGCTGTCCCTCTGCTTAAAACATTTCAGTACACCCTGCCCCTGAGTTCTTAGAAGGCCCTGGGATCTTCTCATTCTTTTTCTCTGAGCCACTGCCTCTATTCTCCTGGCCCAGTCTACTCCAGCCTTCCTGGCTTTCCTGTTGTTCTTTGAGCAGCCCAAATCTCCTATCAGAACTGCTGCATATGCTTCTATCCATTCAGAAAGCACCAGAGGGAGCCTTGTGGCTGGCTTCTCCATTTTCTTCAAATCTTTTCTTGAAGGTTACCTTCTTTCCAAGATTGACCCTGAGTACCTCCTTCCCGCTGTCCTCCCAGCACTCTGCCTCTCCTTCCTGTCCTCCCCCAGCACTGCTGGGCACTTAGCACTTTCTGTGCTACCATATGACTAATAGATTCCTTTGGTTTCTGGATCTCTACTTAAAAGTAATCTCCTCCCTAACAGGGATTTTTGTGTCACTTATGCTAACCTATAGCACCTATATGGCTGACATCGCAGTAAACGGTCCTCAATAAATATATGTGGAAGGCAAAGTAAATTTCTTACGGTGGCGAGGGAGAGAAAGTTTGGAGATGTGGAATAGTTGCCTTTTGCTGCTGTGATAAATTGCTACAAACTAAGCAGCTAAAGACAAAACTGTCATTTATCCCTGTAATATGATAATTCTGACATGTTTGGGAAGATACCTAGAAGGGGGGATAGCTGGGTCAGATAAATAGGAAGTGATGAGAGGTTCAGGTGGTTCCCAAATTACCTTTTCCATTATTCAAAAAATATTGTAATATGTATGTTTAATTTGTTTCATTTGTACTACTAGCTTCTTTTGGTTCATTAAAAAAAGTTTTATGCTAGTATCTTTCTTCATTAGAGAGAACCTATATTTTGAAGAAAACAATACACAGTATATTTTTATTTCATGAAATTTTGTTTTATTGTTTCATAAAATTTTTAAAAAGTTAAGAAATTTTATAAGGGTTTTATGGTTAGAAGTTAGTGTATCTTTCCTAAAGTCTATTTTAAATTCCATCAGGATGACTGTCACATGTATGTAACTATGTAAGAAAAAACATAAACATTCTTTATTGTGGTCTAAAACTAAACAAACAGACAAAATCCTAGAGTTATTATCTTAAAATTCTCTAAGTCCAGTAGGTTTAGCTGGTTTCTCTGCTACAGCTCCCGTAGGCCAAAATCAGTGGGCTGCATTCTTTCTGCAAAGTAGTAGGAGAGAGTTTGTTTCCAGGACATTTGCTTTGGTGGCAGAATTCAGTTACTGGAGACTCTTAAGAGTGAGAGCCCCATTTCTTTGCTGTCTGTTGGCTGAGGGTGTCAGTTTTCACCTACATTCCCTGGATGTTGGCTCCCTTCCTCCAGCTTCACAGCCAGCATCTACTGATAGAATCCTTCTCTTGCTTCAAATCTCCTACTTGTCTCCTTTTGCTGCATCTTTCCCACACGACTCTTCTGACTACAACTGGGACAGGTTCTCCACTTGTAAGGGCAAATCTCATTATCCTGAGACCATGTGGACAATCCAGGAGATGCTTTTCTATCTCAAGATCCACAAGTTAATCACATGTAAGCAACACATCCATGGAGTCTGGGGATGAGTGTAGGCATCTCAGGATGGTCATTGTATTTACCAGAAGCAGTAGTACTTCAGCAAACTAAGGGCAGGGAATCAAGTGCTGGCTCTGGTAATGCCCTGGTCCATCCTGGGTAGTCTTAAACAAGTCTCACACATGTCTGGGGTCACACTTGTTCCACAAGTGTCAGGTTAAGGGCACTGGGCTAGATAAGAGATCCCTAGAGCTTAGGCTTCCTTAAAAAATACTGGACCTAACATTGCTGGATGTGCAATGATCTAGAGTTTCAGTTTACCAGAGAAGATGTCATAGTTCCTTGGCCTCCTTTATACCTTCAAATGCCTACTCTGAGATACTGTGTTTTGTTTGTTCTTAGTTGAGTAAATGTCTTAAGACTTTGAATACTGTACTGAAATAGGCTCCCTAAAATATTGCTGGTAAAATACATAATCACTAAAGGAGATGATTTGAGAATGTATTAAATTACATGTGTATTGCTCTCTAACAATATATTATTGGAAGTTTATCTTACAGATAGACTTAAACATACAAAAATGGTAGATATACAGAGATATCAGTTGTAGCATGTTTCTTATAGTAGATCATTGAGAAAAGCTAATAACTATAGAGGGTATTAAATAAACTGGCCTATCCATACCATTGAAGATTATAAAGTATTGTACTATGAAAATATCTTCAGGATACATTATGTGAATAAAGCAAAATATAGATTAGTGTGTGTAATATACTATCTTTACAATATGAATAAGGAAGAAGACTGAATTTTTAACTTCTTGCATTGCATAAAGTAGTTCAGGAAGGAAACTTATGGGAAAACGTTAAAATCTGTAAGGCCTGTTACCTTTAATACCCCTGGGTATGAAGGATGGAGTAGGAAAGGGATGGGATGAGAGCAAACTTACCAGTGTAACTGATCATCTACTGCTCTAATCTCAGAAGGACTTCTATTCTCAAAGACACATTTTTCTATAGGATTAACCAGTATAGGGCATTTGAATGAGGATTAAAATTTGTCATCAGACCCCATCCTGTTCCTCTGCCCAGGCCTGTCCCTGAATAGATGACCAAATCAGACCAGGATCCTTAGCAGAGGATTCAAAGTCACTGACCAAGCAAGGCACAGTGGCACATGGCTACAATCCCAGGACTCAGTCTGAAGCAGGAGGATCACCATGAGTTCAAGGCCAGCGTGGGCAACATAGTTCCAGACAAGCTTGAACTACATAGTGAGACCCTGCCTAAAAAAAAAAAAAGAAAAAAGAAAAAGATCTCCTCCGATTCCCTGGTGCCTGGGTCAGATTTTGTATACTTTTTTGTTAACATTCTATTTCATTTGTGCTTACGATTAAAGGACTAGAGGCAGATGTTTACCTCGAAGAACATAAAACTATTATTTAAGGAAATGCTGACTACAAACATAGATAAACCCCCAAACTTTCAAAGTCTTGGTATGATACAACTTCCTCACCCACAGGAATCCAAGCAATAGCTGTCCTGCAAGCAGTCATTCAGGAACTCCGGCTCATTCTGTCTTGTGGCTCCACCGTCTTTCATGGCCTTTGCAGAAGAGGAGAGAGGGAGGCTCCTGTGTGGCAGGGGAGCCCAACAAGGAAGGTTCAGTACCACATGGGAAGCAGTGTGCAATGTAATATGTGTGTCTGAGCACGTCGCTCCCCTGCCCCTCATGGACCACGTGTCTTCCATCTCTCCTACCCTTTCAGACCCTTTTTGTAAGGTTGTTGATATACTAATATGGAGTTTTAAAACTGCAAAGCCAGGGAAAACAACAGAAATCATTTACTCAATGCTGACCACGTCTAAAAACAAAATGTCAGAGGATATGATGTGCCTCAAATCACTGTGATGCTAACAGAGCTTTACAGACGATAATCATCTTTAACACTTAGTAGTCATTTAATATCCCATCAGGTGTTTCTCATTACACCTGTTTGTTTCATGCGCTCCCTCACATTTTTATAAAATACAGAAATTTCTCAAAACCTCAAGTTTTTAAAAATTCAACTGTGCATTTAATGCAGCAATTCCAATTATACAGTTACTAAAAATGCCAATCCAGTTCCTGCTTAAGTGTTTCTAAAGATAGGAAACCCACTGCACTGTAAGGTGGCCCATCTCATTTTAAAAAAATAATTCAGCTTAATAAAATCTTGTTTTTATGTATTTACCAATCACTTTCCTGTCTTCTTTGATTTTCCCTTTAGAGCTACATAGAACGTCTCCTTCCAGGCTCGTACCCTGTCCCTATCTGTTGAGTCCACAGCAGACTTTAATAATCAAACATGGAGATTTTTTACAGATCCAGAATTGGTTTCACAAAATTCAGTCTAAAACTTTAGACAGCTAATACAAATTGCACATTATCAGCATCCAAGCAGAAATCTACTCAAGATTTCTCCTCTCGACTCCTTCTATATAACATATTACTGCCAATGCATTTACAGCAACATCAAAAGTGATTACATAGGAAGAAATAAAATGAAAGATGTTCAAGAGCTGTATAAAAGAAGTTACACTGATAATTGAAGGAAATTAAGGAAGACCTGAGTAAGTGGAGGATGTATCATGTTCAAAAACAGAAGATTCAAAGTTGTAAAAATGCCTCTTCTCAAATTAATTTCTAGATATGGTGCATGCTCAGTTGAAATCCTAACAGATGTTAGTGTCTGCATAAAATTTCACAAGTTCATCCTAAAAGTATGTATGAAAACACACAGGGCTCATAATAGCCAAGACATTCTTGAAAAACAATAATGACACATGCTTATACTATGAAATTTCAACCCTTGTTATAAAGCATAGTAATTAAGATTTGCTTCTTCTTCCCATTAGCACAATATAGAAAAATAGGACAGCATGACAGAACAGAGAGCCTCAAACAGACCTGCAAATATAGGAACATGTGATTTTCAACAAATATGGTACAGCAAAGAAGTAGGGGGAAAAGAACTCTTTTTAATGGATTGCTAGAGTAATTAGATGCAGTAATGGAAAAAAATGTGATCACTACTTCATACCACTTACAGAAATATATTTCAGGTATGCTGTGGAGCTAAATGTGAAAGAAAACATGAACTTTTAGAAAATAAGGGAGATATACATCTGGGATATTGGCATGAGGAGTGCCATGGACCCACTTTCTAATGAAACAAAAACTGGTAAAAACTTAAAAAATGACAACCACTTAAAGTCTAGAAAATGTTCTAAGGGCTTAAGATGAGTGAAGAAACAATCAGGAAAATTTAGTAGAACTTACTAAATTGGGCATTTGAAACATTACCCTCCCCCAATTTCCAGCTCAGCTTGGTAGAAGCTTCACTCTGAGTAGATGTGGCCAAGATAACAGCCCTCCTTCCCCTCAGCTCCCAGAAGAGTTCTGTGTTTTGGAGGGTGGGGGAGATACCTGCATGCCTTATCACTCCCCTCTACCTGCAAATTGAAATGGTTAAAATCTGTGACAGTATATGAAAGGTTCAGAATACTTTTCCCTACTCAGCTCCTACCTATAGATGGAGACTGTACCAAAATGAAGGAGGTCAGGAAAACCAGGCTCCCAATTACCCTTATCCTCAATTCACTTACGGTCAGAAGATCCCTGCTGGAAGGGGCAAGCAGTGGCAGAGGCTGTGGCCCTGGCCAGCACCCAGAGTTGTGAGATTATAGAGTTTTCCCAGAAGAGAGGCAGTAGCAAAACAGCACATCTGTGCTGTCTCCAAAGGAACTAAATTTATGTGAAACACAGCATGAAGAAGTTCAGGCCTAAGGGTGCCCCTCAAAACAGTAGTATCTCTTAATTGTGAGCAACAAGCTCAACAGGCTGGCTGGTTCACCAGAGAGAACCAGGAAAGTGACATCTAAGAAGAGCCCATTTTAAATCAGAACAAACATCAGAACAGATATTAAAAAGTCACCCCAACTCACTATTGGATCATACAGCTGAGTAATTTATACTCTAGGGCTTGGTCTGAAACAATAGGACGGTTAGTGGCAGTTAGTGTAGCTTAATTGCTGGGTGTAATATCAAGAGTAGACAGCTTAACAGATGACGGAGAAGACAAAAAAGCTCTGCTGAAATTACTGTAGTTCTAGGGTTCAGACCTGAGGCTGCTTCTCACAAGGAGTGAAGTCAGTCTTCATACTATGGATGAAATAAACCTCACTAAAACAATTTTACTACCATAAAACAAGCAAACAACAGCAACAAAATACAAAACCTAGAAAAGGGAGACAGGGATTAGTATCCAGATTTGCTATGTTGTATCACTCAAAATGTCCAGTTTTCAATTAAGAAGGAGAAGAAATAGGAATCTGTGACCCACTTATGGGAGGGTAGGGCCATGCAAGTAACAGAAAATACCTCAGAGAGGGACCAGATGATAGATTTAACAAAGACTTTAATCAAAAATGATTCAAAGAACTAAAAATTGCTTAAAGGAATAATGTAAGGTAAAAAGACACCAAATGGATGCTTACAGTGCTGGCGAACCTACAGCACACATGCTGCAGGGGTCTCTGTGTCATCGAAAGCTCTAAAAGGTTCACTGGGTTGAAAAATGGCTTTCATCTATAAGGGAACCCTAGTAAGAACAACAGCAGACTTCTCATGAGAAATCATGGAGGCTACAATGCACAGAATAGCATAGTCAAAATTCTGGAATGAAAAACTGCAACTATCATCCAAGAATCTTTCATCCAGAAAAACTGTCTTTCAAAATGAAGGGGAAAAAAATGTTTCCAGAAAAACAAAAACTGAGAGAATTCAGGATGGATACCTGCTTTACAACAAATCCTAAAGGAAGCTGTCCAGCTGAAAATAAGTAAGCCCAAACAGAAATTTGAATTTATATGAAAAAAACAAGACTTATAAATGTAAACATGTAATTTTAAAAGATAGTACAAAAACACATTTTTCTTTATTCTAACATTTTAAAAGCAGTTGTATGTACATAGTTGTGCAGTTGGATCTGTGATAAGTAGAAGTGTAATATTTGGCATTGTATGAAAAGAGGTTAGAAATGCATTGTGTTTCACAGTGGAGATGAGTGGGGGCAAAGTTGTAATGAGTGGGAAATGAAAGTTGAGAACTCAGACCTCTAGAGACAAATGAAAAGAACTAGGAAAGATAGATTAAAAGAGTGACTATAATAAATGCTACAAATGTATACTTGCTCTGCCTTCTTATAGCAGATTCATTAATAGACATAAAATCAGAATAAGTAATAATTGTAATAACATAGCTGTTGGATCTCTAGACTATAGATGTAATATATAATGTAAATGATAATTGTAGCAAAAAGGAGGACAGTAAAGTTATATAGGTTAGTAGGAATCCAAAGTAGATTCTGACCAGTTAAGATGTCTATGGTAAGCTAGGGCAAGTACTAAGAAAAAAACTAAAGAAATAATGAAAAGAATCATTAGAAATTAAAATTTACTGGGAATACTCACTTATGACAAAATAGCTGTTAAGGAGGAAGAAACTCAGAATAATGGTCCTTCTCCATTTTGCAGTCATTGAATTCATGAGCTCTGGAAGCTACACCTGTAGACCTACAGCAGGCCACAGACTCTGGTCTGAGAAGCTCAGATCTACAATATTTCCAGATTCAGCTGTTTGATGAGCAGAGTTACTGATATTCTGCTGGAAATCAGTGGCTCACAAGGGTTGAGGAAAATGACAGATAGGTACTGTTGTAATCAGGGGTTGTGAGAAGAACGATTACAATCAGGACACAGAATTTATAATATTATTTATAATGGTCACCCAGAGTTAAACACAAGAAAGTGCAGGAAATCTGTCCACAACACTAAAGACCCAGAATATTCAACCAAGAGCCTGGATCCCACAGCAGTGTCCTGCATGAATCCACATGAAGACCTAGAGTCCATGACAGTGCCTCCCACGAGTCCAACTGGAGGTCTAGAACCCACAAGAAGGACTCACGCCAGTCTGTTTTACAGATCTGCACTGGAAAGGCCCAAAGATCAGTGGTGGAAGCTAGAAAATTATGCAAGCAGGTTGAATGAGCTGTGCTGATAGATTGAGGGTTCTATACTACCACCAAGAAGTCACGCTCAAAATAAGGACCAGGGATGCCCTGAAAAGTACCACAGGCATCCTCAGTGACACAGAGGTCCCAAGCTCTTCCAATGATAAGAACAGTTGAGTACATGCGAGAAAGCCAGCGTGACAAGTTTCTCCTGGAGATTAAACAGCACACATCTTCCCCTCCAGAGCCAGGAAGTGATGCTTGATGTAAGAACCAGAGCTACCCCAAATTGAACCACAGCCACTCTCACCAACAAGGCCTTGAGCTCCTTTGATGATAATGGTCGAACTCATATTGGGGAAGGTAGTCATGATGAGCTCCTCCAGGAGAACCAACATCTTGAAACAGCCACATTTAGGAGAACCCACAATGCCTAGCTCTTCTTCTCTACATCTCTATTTATACTGGCAACTTTCCTTAGGTGGGCCATTCATACTCAGCACGATGTTGATTTAATTCAGCTGATGTTAAGTTGACTACCAGTTTTTTACTTTATAAGAGATACCACTGAACCAGTACAGTAGTGATGTTCACAATGCTATACGTCCATTCTTCACATGTCTCATTCACTGGTAGTTTCTTTCCAGAGCCTTTGGTCCTTCCTGTTTTTGGTGCATACATACCTGTTTTCTTTTTTTTTTTTGGTACCGGGGATCGAACTCACGACCTCGCGCTTGCGAGGCAGGAGCTTAAGCCACTGAGCTAAATCCCCGGCCCCATACCTGTTTTCATCTGCTAGTGTTGGCATCTGTGCCCAAAGGTTCTCTCCTATACCCCAGAAGACTACTCTTGCTGTGTCATTCCTTGGAGCAGACCTCAATTCATTACTCCTAGTAGCTGGTGTATGATTTCCCCC
This sequence comes from Dolichotis patagonum, assembly GCA_004027295.1. NCBI lineage: Eukaryota > Metazoa > Chordata > Mammalia > Rodentia > Caviidae > Dolichotis > Dolichotis patagonum. The sequence goes on along the minus strand of PVJX010002468.1, from coordinate 44,113 downwards.
ACTTTGGTGCTTTTTCTTTTGGTGTCTCATCTTACCCTTCCAGCAATTTTGGAAGGAAGGCAGTTATGTTAAGCAGGGTTTACAATGGAATGAAATGGAATCCCCACATTGTTTTGTCTTCTGTGGATCCCAAAATACTACTTGGTACATTGTAGTCACTCAAAAATAGTTGACGCTTAAGGTTAGAAAGTGATGTTCCTATAAATAATTTGATAGATCCAGGACTTTTATATGGCCTTTTGGATTCAAGCATAGTGTTCTGTCTGCTATACATTTCCAAGCTTGCTGTCCCTAACCCTGTGGTTTCAGATTATGGTTTGTGGAGGAACTTAAAAATTATTTAAATATGCCAGTAACATCAGTGGTATTATTATATTTGTGGAAATCTTAAGGATACGTGTGTCACAAATTGGCATTTACTTATGCCACATAGACATTTGGGAGTGACAGCATTCTCATTTGGCGATGAAAGCCCAGTAAAACAGAGACAACTACTTTATCTTATTCCCAAAGTAGTTGGAACATATCTTAGACAGCCTTGTTTTTGTGTTTTTCTTTTTCTAGTTAGTGGTGTGAACATCTAAAAGTCAGTTTTCTTGGAGGAATCTCATTCTTTAACATTCTAATGTGGCCTTTAAAAAAATCATTTAATTAAGGATGAATTTTTTAAATAGAGGACTTAATGAATTTTTAAAATAAATGGACACTTGTAGATAAAACCATATTTAGAAGTATGAACAAAAATAAATAACCAGTATTTTTAATCTAGCTAGTAGATTGGATACTAGCTCATTAATCAATTTCTATCCAAGTCATGCATCTTCCCCCAAGTGGATGTTTATTCTCTGAAACCATTTTGATGCTGGAGTACCGCTTTCCCTGAAGTCCTTAAAGTCATCAGGCGCATTAAAGGATATCCAATTTCATTGGTCTAAGCTGAGTGATCACAATTCATCAAGGCATGAAAAGTCTGTCCAGTCTCCTAGAATATCATTAAATGGTTCAAGGACATTTCTAATCTTAATGATGGCCAAGGGGAAGCAACTATTATGATGATGAATGGGAATGAATATCTGGAAAAAGTTCAAGGCATGTTAGACTTCCAAAGACTAATACATGTTGTTTATCTAAATCATCCAACTGATTAAAGAAACACACAAAGCGCAAGACAGTTAAAAGCAGAGAACCAAATAGGGTTTGACCTACCCTGGTATATTTATCGCTGACCATGTCATGCATGTAAAATGTATTGCCCTACCAAGATGCTGTGTATATAAATCCGGAGGGTCTTTTGAGGCTGATGTTGAGTAATATAGGCTGTCCAGTTTACTGCCTGGCTAAATATTTACATAAAATGAGTTCATTGATGGTAGGGAAGCCGCCATAAAAGGAGTCTTTCAATGTTACTGATTAGCTACAATGCCCAAAGCTTAGCAAGAACTGTGTGGTGGCAACATTGGTAGTTCTAAAACCACCTCTTGACATGCTCAAAATTCTTAATTTCTTATCTGAGTTACAGGTGTGTGTGTATTTGCGCGCATGCATGTGTGTGTGGGTGTAAAAACCTGCTTGGCCCCAAGAACAATGCAAAATCTTCAGGGTAAGCAGAAATTTTATGAAGTATACTCTCTAGAGTCCATCTTTTGGGAGAATGGGTCTATTAAATAAATGAGTGTTGTTTTTAGAACAGGAAAGTTAACGTTAGGCTAATTGGGGAAGACTTTTCACATTGTAAAGGCCACAGGGTAGATCCCTTATGCAGGGGATTGTTTTTTGGCTGACCTCTCCGTTGGCAGGCAGAGGAAAAACCAACCACATAGGTGACTGGGAGAATGTTGGGCAATGGTCCAAAGACATAATCATAGTAAATATCTTTTCAGTAGGCCTGGGAATGGGGTGCTGTTGGGCTGAAATAGTGTAGACCCAGCCTAAATAGTTTTTTTATAGATAAGAAGCAGGAATAAGAAAGAGGTAATAGAAAACTTAGAATTATATACTCTATTCACTTAGATTCTTAGATGCTTCCTGTTTCTAGTTTTCCTCCTGCTTTCTCTTAATGTCATTTCAAGGTTTCTCTTCTCTTCCTGACCTCTGAACATGGGTGGTCTTGTGCTTGCCTCTCAGCCCTCTTATCCCAATCTAACCTTATCAAGTTAAGTTGGATGGCTTTAAATACCATGCATCTCAAATCTCCAGCCTGCCCTGCAACCAAAATTTGAGATTATCTGTTGGACAAATGACTGTGGTACCTGATAAGGCATTTTCAAATTAATATATCCAAAAGAGAGTTGTTAGCTTCTATCCCATTTCCTTTCCTCAGCCTCTTCTCCCAGAATTCAACATTTCAATTGATGTCATTTTTATTTCCTCAGTTATCCATGTAGAAACACAACTAGAAGTCATCTAGTACTCCCCCCCTTATTACAAATATATCTTGAACCCCAGTATTTCACAGTATACCCACAAATGCCAGACTGGCACAAACTTGTGTTGTCTGGCCTTCTGCCTCAGACTAGTGTCCACACCCTTCCTAGCCCAAATAAGCTCCTCACCACAGCCAGAAAGAGCTTTGTAAGATGCATAAATCATCACATTAATGCCATACTTAGTGCCTTCCGGTGGTTTCTCAATTAAATTAAAATCAGAACTTCTCACTGTGGCCTGCAAGGTCCTCCATGGCCTGGTGCCTCACATCTCTCCAAACTCATCTCTTCTCATCTCTCTAGATGACTTCCTCTGGCAGTGGTGCCCTTTCCTAATTTCCTCACCACACCAAGGGTCTACCTGCTACAGACTTCTTCCTGCTTTGGGGTCTTTGCACATATGTGTGGCTGTAGCCTGAATGGCAAACAGGAAGAGATCTAATACAATAATCTCCCCTATTTCCTTTTTTATTTTCTGTGGTTTCAGTTATTCATGATCAACCAGGATCCAAAAACATTAAGTGGAAAATTCAAGAAGTAAGTAAGTTTTTAAAGCATAAGTGTTAAATAAGTTTTATTGTAGCATTTTATTAAAATTGTCCCATTTCATTAGCTGTTATAGTCTTATTGTATTCAATTTATAAATTAAACTTTATCTGAAGTTATGTATGTATTAGGAAAAAACTTAGTCTATGTAGGGTTCAGTGCTATCCATGATTTCAAGCCTCCACTGGGGAATTTGGAATAATTCTGCACTGATGCGGAACTATGGTGACACAAAGCACAGAAGCATACCGTGGGGTAAAACATGAGGAGCAGGCTGACTCAGAAAGGTGCATCCTAGTGTGGTCTTGGGAGATGCAGTAAATAGGGCATCTAATGGACTACTCTAGGTCACTTCCAATGGTCTACTCTTTCAATGGACATAGGTGTTTAAAGTTGGCTTCTTAGCTGGGCATGGTGGTGCACTCCTATAATCCCAACACTTGGGAGGCTGAGGCAGGTGGATTGTTGCAAGTTCGTGATCAACATGGGCTACAAACTGAGCCCAAGGCCAGCCTGAACTGCATAGTGAGACTGTGTCTCAAAAAAACACGAAAAGAAAGAAAGAAAGAAAGAAAGTTGGTTTCTTTCGGGGGCCAGATAGATAGCCTTTAAATTCTGCGACTTGGTGTTTCAGTTCAGCTATCTAGGCCCATGGACAGGAGCAGCAAAGGACAAGCAGCATTAGATCAAGTGGACCTGTGCTGTTTGTCTTGTGTCACCACAGCACAAAAGATGTGAGAAGTGACAGGACCGTGTTAGCGTCTGCCCTTTTGCAGTAGCTGGACACTATCGGTCTCCATTTTCTTTCTTCTCTAAAGATTACCTATATGTATATGTCGATTGCTAATTCCTCAAAAAGATCAGGGCAGTTGATGATGAACCAAAGATGAGTATTGCTTATTGTCATAAGGGATAACACTCCTTTAACAGATTCTTAGAAGAGGTTGAGGGCAGATATGAAGCAAGAATTTCTTACCTGGTTTGGAGTGCTGAAGCTGGCCTTTCACTGTGGGAGACTCCAAGTGGGCAAAACTCATGAATTAATAGCTTGGGACTGAAAGACAGAAAAGTGAAGTTTCTATAACATATCATCTTTAGTTAAGCAGTAAGGTCCAACCTCAGGAACTATCTGTTGACCTGAGAAAGGAGAGTTGATGAAGTAACCCACTGATTGAAATAATAAATTTTTAGGGAGCTCTTGGAGAAAACACTGATGTTATTTACTGAGTAAGAATGTTCTGAAATGAACCGTAAAGTTAATGTTAATGTAGGCTTAGTTCTGATAGTTATCAAACTGCAGGTGGTGCCTCAATTTCAAACTCAGTTCTCCAAAACTAAGTGTAGAAATGCAGATGACTTCTGTGAACTTTACAGGCTGAGTGAAGGTGGCTCATGTTGTTGACTGTTAAATCTGGACAAACCATAGACATGACTGGGGGATTACCTGCTACATTCTCATCTCTCAGGGTTAAACCATAGAGCCGCTTATAATCTCAGCGCTACATCCTGGAATCAAGATATAGACTTGCTATGTATTCTGTTTACATCCAGTGAGAATGAAGAGTGGGAGGAAGCACCAGCCATATGCTAGAATAATAGCAGATGAATCGTAAGGACCCTTCACCCTTAGGAAGCAGCAGGGATTGAGTCGCAAGCAAGTTTGCACACGGTGTCAGCATGGCTGTTTTGGTGCCACTATGAAGATTGTTTGGTCTTAGTGAGTATCCTTGATGAAGATAAAGAAGACTGGGGACCTGGGAGAAAGCAGAGCAGAAAGAGCACTAAGTGACAGTCAACTGTAGCTAAATTAAGTTGTCATTTCTCCACCAATCAAAGTCCCCATATATCATGAACGATTCACCTGGCTAAAGAAGGAGCTAGAGCCAGTCCACAAAGCATTCCAAAGCACCATCACCATTATATTATGCAGAGTTGGCAGCCAAGGCTTGGCACACCAGTGCTAGAGGAAGTCTGCCGAGGCTTGTGCAATTCCTGAGAGCAGCGAGTATGGGGGGTAGAGATGTAGGAAACTTTCTGGCTGTGGAAAATAAACATCTCACCTCCAAAAGGGTGCAATCCTGCAAGCACCATGAAACAAAGAATCAGTATTGTAAGCTGAGCCAAAATTTTCCTAAAAGGGAGTGGGGAGCTTGGGCATGGCTTCTCTTCTCTTCCCTTGCGTAATATCGTCATTTTGTTTGGGAGTGGTGTGTGCAGAAGGGAGCCTTTAGAAAGATGGCTGTGCCACAATTTATGGCTTCCTTCAGCACCTAAGTCTTTGCTCTCTGATTTATAGCCCCATAACCATGATTTCTCTATCCTTTCCAAAACTCTGTTTCTCAAAATATATGGCCATAATTTAAAAATTAAGAAAGTGCCCCCACATATCTGGGCCATACCCCATCAAGCCCTACTTCCCAAGATCCATTTTCATCTCTTTCAGTTTTCCCTCTGATGTTTATCATTTGTTCATATTCTTTCTGGATTTAACCATTTTTAGACCCCATGTGTTGACTTCCTACTGTGTAAAGTAAAAACATAAAAACTTTTATCCTTCCTCTTTTTCCAGTTTTTATACAAATTGATTGTCACTGTTCATATTGATTGTCAAACATGGTTTATACCAGAACAAAGTTTGTAACTATAATTATCTTCTTTGCAAAATGCTTTTGTGGTAGTTGTTGTTTTTCACTTGTAGATTTTTCTCTGTTTCACCTTAATTTTTTCCTATCAGATCTTTCCTATCTCTGATCTATCAGAGTATTCCTATCAATACTCTTAGATAGTTTTCCCAAAACCCCAGACATAACAGATCAGATAATTAGTTTATCCTACTTGCAGACCTTCCTGCCAGACCCCTCTGTCCTGTTCTGTTGTGATCTTTGAGAATGCAGTGAAGATGGCATCCTGAAATTTTTCTTTATCATCACCTTGCAACTTCCCTTTCTGGATTTTCATGCCTCTAGTTCCCTAGCTTACTACCTCCTGTTGTAGAATTATGAACTCTAGTGGTTTCCTAAGAAACAGCACAAGAGATGCAATCATTTTCAGTTTAAAGGATGAATACATCTTTATTCTCCTCACAATTATTTATAATTTGCTCATACTTGGATTCTTGGTTAAAAATCAATTGCTTTATTGTCTTTTGCTAGTCCAGTACAAGTCTCATTTCCAATTCTGAACATTAGTTTCTCTTTTGGTGTAGATTTTAGGATCTTTTCTTTATTTCAGTGAGCTTAAGAGTGCTGGTTACTATGAAAGCCGTTTGCCCAAATGTGTGCTATAAATATTACATGCTTTGGTCTTAGGACATAAGTGGCTAAATATCTTTCTTTACAATATGCATATGTGTCCTCATTTTGGTTGTCATGGATGATATTTCTGAGGATGAACTAAGAAAATGAAGTGAGCCATATAAAAGAGCATCGAGGTAAGTAGTATGTAATACCAGAAGGATACAGATAAAGCAAAAAACCATATGAAGAAGGTACATAAGTGGTTGGTGTTTGAACAACACCATAGTACAGAAAGGAAGGCATTTTTATTACATTATGAGATAATATTCCATGTAGAATAAACAGCCAAAGCAAAGCGACATATGCATGGGAAGGAAATTGTAAGTCCCTCTGAATGTAAGTCCTGATGAATGTGCCAGGGCTTCAGTTATAAGGACTCTGGTGTCTCCTTGAGTATTCTTATTTTTAAGTATTGTCTTAAAACAACAATTCAGTATTGTTTTAAAACAGTAACAGTGCCCGATAGGCGGTATGATTACTTTTTGTGACTGACCCAAACTAAAGTCAACATAATATGTCCTTGAATTATTTATGACAACGTAAAAAGAATATAGACTGGCTTCTACCACTACCCAGGAAGCTGTGTGTCTCATATCGCCCCAGAATACATACCCATCACTGTATTGGATTAGTATATTAAAAAGAATAGTGATTTATTTGAACCCAAGTCTCAGAAAAGCTCAGTAAGCATCCATGCAACGGATTTTTGATTTCTCATCATTTTAGATATTCTTGTTTCTGTATCAGCACAAGCTGGAGAAGCTCAGTAACAAAACACAGAAAAGTATGGTGTTCTGTGGCCATACTGCCCTATATGGTGACTGTTTAACATTATGCACATTTAAAGTCAAATTCATTAAAATTAAATGAAATTAAAAATGCGGTTCCTCAGTCACATTAGCCACATTTCAAGTGCTTACTAGTCACACACAGCTAGTAGCTATGGCATTAGATATCAATATATAGATTATTTTCATCACTAAATGTTCTATGGATAGCATCATTCTATGGTTAGTCAAAGACTGCTTTTAAGCTCAAATAATTTATAAAGTTTTATGTGCAGTAAAATTAACACAGTTGAGTGTATGCAGTTATGAGTTTTAACACAAGTACAATCCTTTATCTAGCCATCAAATTTAACAGTGCTATACGTCCAGAGGCAAACCTTCTCCTCACCCCAAACAACTACTGATCTACTCTCTGTTCCTATAATTTTATTTTTTCAAGAAAATCATTTAAATGGAATCATATAATATGTAGCCTCACCAACACTGGTTTCTTTCTGTGACTTAATACCTTTAAGATTCATGCAGGTTGTTGCACAGGCTTTCTTTATTGCTGAAAAGTATTCCATTATATGGTCATACCATGTCCTGTTTACCTATTCATGTATCTAAGGAAATGTTGGTTGTTTCCCAACTTTTTGAGTTTATTCACTAAGGTGCTAAAACACTGGTGATCAAGTATCTGTGTGAAGAAAAACATTAATTTCTCTAGAATAGCTACCTAGGAGGAGAGTTTCTGGGTTTCAAGGTAGGTATGTGTTTCTTTCATTTTTAAAGAAATTTCCAAACAATTTTCCAGTCTGTATTATTACAAAATATGTATCAGCAATGAATGAAAGTTCCTGTAGCATGCATGTTTGTCAGCACTTGATGTCATCAAAAGATTTTTTTTTAGTCATTCTAACATATATGTAGTAGTATCTTGTTGTAGGTTTAACAAGTTATTCCTTAATAGATAATGATATTTAATGTCTTCTAATGTGCTTACTTACCATCTATATAACTTTCCTGGAGAAATACCTGTTCCAATGTTTCACCTATTTTAAAGTTTGTTTGTATACTTATTGGTGAGTTTTTTGAGAGATCCTTATATATTTATCAGATATATGATTTATAAATCTTTGACCCAATTAATAGGTTGACTTTCATTCTTCTCATTTACAAAAGTTTTACATTTAAATGTTCTGCATGCTATTGCTTTATGACAAATCTTAAAATGGAACAATATGTGTTACATAAATTTATTCTTTTTTGAAATTATTTTGGCTTTCAATTTTTTTGGGTATCATGTTCTCTGTGCATGAACAGATAAAACTTTGCAATCATGTAAAACAAAGTTGTATATTTTGGTCCTTTTCTTTTTCTACTTTTGGCTTTGTGATTTAAACTCTTTTTAAATTATATGAAGGCTTTTTTTCCAGGCCCTCAAACAAAGGACTTTTGTGTAAATTATCTCCCAATAAAATGCTTCTATGACAAGGGTGGTTGTGGTGATTCAGTTCTTGTAAATATTAACTGCTCTAAAGTCAACTATGCTAGATATCCTCAAAGATTTATAACTTCATGCCCGGAAAACCTTGAATAAGTTACTCCCAATAGCTACTTGAGGATCATTGTTGCACCTTTAGCACTTATAATGACAAAAATGAAATGGGAACCTATCACCCTTGTCACTCTTCTGAAAATGGAATAAGGAGCATCAGTTCCAGCAACAAGACAGCCATGAAGCAAGGAGGAAGGGGCTGACATTTCTGATCTGTCAAAGCCCCAGGAATGAAACCACAGCTAGTGTCTTCCAGACATTGAGGTTCCATCATTTGTTTATCGGAAAATGGTCCTCCCACCACTGGCTGATCCCTCAAGGGTTTTTCAAACAGCTTAGCCCACACAAATGACAGGCTAAAGTTAACCGTACTGCTCTAATTGAGGACTGTCAAAAATACCAGCATGCAGGAGGTAACAAGACATGGGTATTTTGCACGTCAGAATTTTTGGCTTTCCTGTGATGCACTTGATTTGCTGTGGGTCTGGAATTGTCCTGGGGAATAAGAAGGAAAGTGAAGGAAATATTTCTTTAGGGCTGTCTTAGTTCCCATGCTGTGTGTCATTAATCTGGTAACAAAACAGGAAGCAACATAGAAGCTTAGAGCCAAAAATAAAGCCCAAGTGCCATGTCAGGAAGTCTTGAAGACAAGACAAAGGCAGTCTTTTAATTAGGACTACCGGCTGTATTAAGTTCATGGAGCCAGAACTAGATGCTCCCCAGCCTGCTGTCCACCACTCTACAGTGGTGTCGGTAGCTAAAAATTCACCTCATTTGAGGGAACAGAAAAAATAAGCCACCATGAAATCTACTGCATCCCTGGAGGTAGACTGCCTTGCTAAGTTTCTTTTCTAGTAATGCATATCTATGATGGGACTCTACCAAATCTAATCTCTCTGCTTCTCAGTCGCTATTTCCACTTTAGGGAGGCTTCCAAAGAGTTCTAGGAGCCATTGGTAGGAACCAGGTTTATTATTTTCTCCATCAATAAATACAACATTTGATCACTTCCAAACTTTTGACAAGCATACAATCATTTATTTTAAAACTTAGAAATTTATGTTTTCCTTATTAATAAGGGCAACATACAGATACTATAACAACAGTGGAAGTAGAGAAATTGCTGTTAACTCTGTTGTATATCCTTAACACCAGACTTTCACAATGTTACCATTACCCTGACTGTTTTGCCCGGTGGTTCTTTGCTGCAGAAACCTGCTCGGGGTGTTATAAGGTATATATTTAGCAGTGTCTCTGGCCCCTACCCACTAGATGCCAGTAACAGCTTCCACCCCACTTCCCATTCCTGTTGAGACAACCAAAAATGACTCCTGACATTGCCAAATGTCTCCTGGGGTTGGGGACAAAACTCTGTCAGAACCACTGCCTATATCATTCTGGATTCAGGAAAGCCTTAATGACTGGATTTTTATAGACCATTTCCCTTCCCCTCCAGTACGCTAGATGACACACAAACATAAGCAAGTGAGAAAAATGTAATAAAATATTTAGCTTTGCTAATCATTCAAATCATAAGAGAAATTTCACTTACAGCCATCAGAGAAGCTGGAAACAGAAAAGAGAGATGTGGTAGGACTTGTCTTTGACACAAAAAGAGGTTGAAGCCTTGGGGGAGCAGGTCCACAGGGCCAGGACTGTGTTAGGTTTTGAAGCAGAATGAGTCCCACGTACTTGTGGGCTCATGTGACCGGTTAAGGTAGGTCTCGCTCTTGGTTGGAGGGTCAGCTTCTTGGGTGAGCATTTCTTCTTAAAGCCCCTTGGAGTCAGGGAGCCCCTGTTCCATGAGTCAAGCAGAGATGTGGGGGACAAGAAAAGCAGGGCTCCCCAACAGAGTTCCTTTCTGTGAAGCATAAATACACACAGCTGTTTTATGTGGGCACCAGTTACAACTCCTTCCTCCCAAACACACATCACGTTCCACAGTGTTTCACTGTCTTCTCAGCACTGCCTTGCACACGCTGTAACCCTTTTCAGTTACTGCATCAACACTTTCCACATTAAATTATTAACGGCAGGGTTTTAGATGGTTGTGTATTACTTCTTTGAACATAATGTATGTGGCCAATTCCTTTCTCACTTTTCTGCACACTTGAACATCTAAGTGGTAAAGACTACCAGGGTGACCCTCATTATCAATTGCCTACAGGAGAATCACTGGAAGTGGAAAGATGCTTTCAAAGGGTGTGTACTGAAATGCCTTTCTGGAAAGGAGCCCCAAAATAAATGTTGCTTGAGGAACTAAGATAACTACAGCATAAATCATGCAGAGTGACTTAACAGTGCTCCATGTGTTTCTCTGGGCTTTCTGAAGCTCAGATGACTGTTGACATCTGGGCTCAGTTCCAAAGGCTCCAGTGCCAATATGAGTTTTGGTGCCCCCAGCAGCTGGCGTCTCCGAGGTCACCAGGAATACTCCTCTCGCGTCCTAGGATGCTCTTAGCTCCTAGCACAACATAGGGGCCTTGCCACTGGCACAGTGCTGTGGACAGAACCTCTGAAACCTTCTGGATCTGCCTGGTGATGAGGTCAGGTTCATGTTCACTGGGTGTGGTGCAGAACAATCTCTGGGCTCCCTGGAGCTGCTTCCCAAGTTGTGGAGGTAGCGGTCACTTGCATTTCCTTGTCATCTTTACCAAGAGCCTAGGCATTCACAAGCTCATTTTGGTGTTTCCAGTCTGAGGATCTCAGGAGGAATCATTCCTGGATTTTACCTACACAGTCCTTTTGGCCAAGATGTTCATAGAAAAGTCAGCTTTACCCAGGGTAAATTTTAGACACTAGGACCAGTTAAATACCATCTAGAAGTCAAAAGTTTACTTTGTTCCCGGAGACTTTGTATCTTTATGTTTTCCTTGTCTTTTTCTTCCTTGACTTAAACATGACAGCAAAAGGCGCTAAGTCCTACAGCAGGAGACAGCCAGTCTGCCAAGGTTAATATTTGTGTTTGGAAGCAAGGCTCCCGTGAAGCAGGCAGTAGCCCATGAACTGCCTCTGAGCCGTCTCTTAGCCAGTGTGTTGGCCGAACAATCCTGTTCTTCATCCGTTCTTTATAGTTTGGGAGAGAGCTAAGTGTTTTCACAGGAGGAGACTATCTGGGAGTGAGGAAGGTGGGGCAGTAGTGGGGTCTGTCCCTTGTATCTTACTTGACATCTCTAATGGCCCCCTCCAGCCTCAGGTGGAGTTAGAAAAACCCACTGGGTTTGAGAAATAGTGAACAGATGGGTTTGGCTCAGTGAACTGTCCCACCTTCTCTGAACCCGCTGGCAGGACCCATCTGCTGGAGACACTGCCGGACTCTGTTCTGCAGGCACCACCTCTCGTCACGCAGCTGGGAAATGTATGTGCTGGGCTTCCCTCCCTCTTGCAAGATGAATGCCTGCCAGGGCAGGGCCAGTGCCTGGCATTCGATACACTCAAAAGTGTCCAACTCAGAGAGGCTACTTGCTTTATCCTGTCACCCTGGGAGGTCAGGGATGGTTGGCCTGGCTGGAGGACAAAGGGGACACTGGTCCTTCCATATCACACCCCCTCTTCCAAGCCAGATGCTTGGGAGCTGCTGCTTGGATGTGGCCCTTCCTGGCCATGATGGACTTCTGCGCCTGAAGGCCTTATGCTCAAAAAGCAGAGCTGACGTAGAGAGAGATGTCGGCCAAAAAATTCCCTGTTCTCTTCTTGCTTTGAAAAGTCAGTAGGAGCACCAATAAGGACTGAAGGGAAGCAAAAATAATTGGTTAAGAGTGGATGTAGCTGGGAATAATTATTTTTAACTCTAATTTCTTCATGTTCTATAATGTGAATTGCCCTTATATAAAAAAAAAAAAAAGGAAAGGAACTCTAAAAATCTTGCCAGTTTTAAAAGGTGAACTCTGTATTTTCCATCTTATTAGAATACAAGTTTTCAAAGTAAGTACAGATGGTTTTCTGGATTTCTACAGGGTCTGTTGTAATTTCACCTTTTTCATTTGTAATTGCATAGATTTGAGTTTTTTCTTTCCTTTTTTTGATAAGGTTGGCCAAGGGTCTGTCAATTTTATGTAATTTTTCAAAGAACCAACTCTTTGATTCATTGATTCTCTGTATTGTTTTTTTTTAGTCCCCAGTGTGTTAATTTATCCTCTGATCCTTATAATTTCCTCCCTTGTATAAGCTTTTGGTCTAGCCTGCTCTTCTTTTTCTAGAAGTTTAAGGTTCAACATTAAGTTGCGTATATGTGCTTACTCTGTTTTTCTGGTATTGGTACTTACTGCTATAAATTTCCTTCTTAAGACTGCTTTCATAATGTCCCACAAGTTCCGGTATGTTGTATCATAATTATCAGTCAACTATAAAAACTGTCTAATTTCTTCTTTAATTTCATCTGTGACCCATTGATTGTTCAGTAGGGTGCTATTTAATTTCCATGTGTTGATGACGTTCTTGTGGTTTCCTTTGGCATGAATTTACAATTTCATTGCACTGTGGTCTGATAGTATGCATGGGATAGTTTTAATTCCTTTATGTTTACTTAAGCATGTACTATGAGCCAGTATATGGTCTATTTTGGAGAATGTCCCATGTGCAGCCGAGAAGAATGTGTATTCTGATGTTGTGGGGTGGAACACTCTATAGACATCTACTAAGTCCATTTGCTCAAAAGTTTGATTTAGTTCTAATATTTTGTTATTGATTTTTTGTCTAATTGATCTGTTTTTTTGTGATAGCAGGGGATTGAAGTCTCCCAACACAATTGCATTAAGGCTTATTTGAGTTTTCATGTCCATTAATAATTATTTTATATATTTGGGTTCACTAATATTTGTTGCATATATATTTATGATTATTATCTCTTCCTCTTGGACTGTTTCTTTACCAAGATGTAGTGACCTTCTTTATCTCTCTTAATCAGTCTTGGCTTGAAATTCACTTTATCTGCAAATAGAATAGCAAACCCTTGCTTATTTCTGGATTCCTGTCGCATGGAATATTGTTTTCCATCCTTTAACTTTCAGTCTATGAATTTCTTTTTGGATTAAATGTGTTTCTCATACACAGCATATTGTTGGATCTTGCTTCTTGACCCATGCTGCCAGTTTGTGTCTTTTGATTGGCGAATTGAGACCATTAACATTAATGGTTAAAACTGATATGTATTGATTTATCCTTGTCTTATTATTTTCCTATTATTGGCTCCTCACTTTTTTTTTTCTTTTTCCTTTCCCTCTAATTGTTTGCCTTTCCTGGTGGACTCCTTCTGTTGGGGCTTATGGAACTGTAGTCCTTATTATCTCATTCTCAAATGTCCTTCAGAACATTTTGGAGTGCCGGTTTTGTGGTCGTACATTTCCACAGATGTTCTTTGTCATGGAAGTATCTTATTTCTTCCTAATTTTTGAAGGATAGTTTTGTGAGATATATCAATCTGGATTGAAAGTTGTTTTCCTTTAGAACTTGGAATACTTCACTTCCTAGATACATATGAATTACCAAAGCTGAATCAAGAAGATATAAAAATCCTTAATAACCCAATATCAATAAATGAAATTAAAGATATAATTAAAAACCTATCAACAAAGAAAAGCCCAGGCCCTGATGGATTCACTGCTGAATTCCATAAGAAATTTAGAGAGGACCTAAGACCACTACTTCTCAAACTTTTTAATGAAATTGAAAGGAAAGCAATACTACCAAATTCATTCTTGGAAGCAAGCATTACTCTGACTCTAAAACCAGAGAAGGACCCAACTAAGAAAGAGAATTATAGGCCAATCTCCCTAATGAATATTGAAGCAAAAATCCTCAATAAGATACTGGCAAACAGACTGCAGCAAATCATCAAGAGTATTATACTCCATGATCAAGTGGGATTCATTCCAGGGATTCAGCAATGGTTCAACATACATAAATCCATAAATGTAATACATCATATTAACAAACACAAAGACAAAAACCATATGATCATCTCAATAGATGTAGAAAAAGCTTTTGACAAAGTCCACCACCCATTCATGATAAAAAAAAAAACCTACAGAAAATTGGAATTGATGTTCATTATCTCAATCTGATAAAAGCCATCTATGACAAACCAACAGCCAACATCATACTAAATGGACAAAAATTGAAAGCTTTCACGCTAAAATCAGGAACAAAACAAGGATGTCCACTGTCTCCACAACTATTCAACATAGTCCTGGAAACTTTAGCCAGAGAAATGAGACAAGAAAAAGAAATAAAAGGAAAAAGAAGAGAAAGAAGTTAAATTACCCTTATTTGCAAATGACATGATACTCTACTTAGAAGACCCCAAAGACTCCACCAAAGACTTCTAGATTTAATATGCAAATTTAGTAATGTAGCTGGTTATAAAGTAAATACTCAAAAACCAATAGCCTTCTAGCTACAAATAGCAAACTCACTGAGAGAGAAATTGGGGAAACAATACCTTTTACAATACCATCCAAAAAAATGAGATACCTATGAATTAATCTAATGAAAGATATAAAAGACCTCTACATTGAAAACTGTAGTACTCTGAAAAAGGAGATTGATGAGGATATTAGAAAATAGAGAGATACCCTGTGCTCTTGGGAAGGAAGAACCAATATAGTGAAAATGGCCATACTTCCAAAACTGTCATACAGATTCAATACAATTCCAATCAAAATTCCAATAGCATATCTTACAGAATTAGAAAAAAAATCCTAAAATTCATCTGGAATCAGAAGAGATCAAGAATAGCAAAGGCAATTCTGGGCCACAAAGACAAGACAGGGAGCATCACAATCCCTGACTTGAAATTATACTATAAAACTACTGTGATAAAAACAGTGTGGTACTGGCAGTAAACAGACCTGAAGATAAAAGGAATAGTAAAAGATGCAGAAATAACTGCAGACACATTAAGCTACCTTTTCTTTAACAAAAGTACCAAACACATTCACTGGAAGACATAATCTCTTTAAAAAATGGTTTTGAAAAAACTGGCTTTTGACATGCCAAAGATTAAAACTGGACCCATATACTAAACTAAAATCAGAATGGATTAAAGATCTTAATATTAAAACAGAAACATTAAATCTGCTGGAAGATAGAGTAGGCATTGGTGTAGGCAAAGACTTCATAAATAAAACCCAGATTGCACAGGACTTATTGCAAAGAATCAACAAATGGGATCTCATCCTACTGAAAAGTTTTTGCACAGCAAGAGAAACCACCAACAAAGTGAAAAGATAACCCACTATGTGGGAGATAATGTTTGCCAGATGGTCCTCAGTTAAAGTTGTTCCTCAGTTATCAAGAATATATAAAAAACTCAAAAAAATCAGTCCTCTTAGATTTAAAGGCCCAATACAAAAATGGGCATCTGAGATGAACACACACTTCTCAGGTGAAGAAGTACAAACAGCAAATAAATACATGAAAAATACAGTTCAACAGCACTGGTCATTCAAGAGATGCAAATGAAAACAACACAGTGATTTTACCACACCCAAGAAAGAATGATTAGTAATAAGAAATCAACTAATAACAAATGCTGGAGGGGCTGTGGAGAAAAAAAAAAAAACCCTTCTTCATTGTTGGTGGGAATGCAGATTGATGCAACCACTGTGGAAATAAGTCTGGAGTGTCCTCAAAAAACTAGGATTGGAGGTCCCATTCAACCCAGCTATTCCTCTTCTGAGTATCTTCCCAAAAGAATTAAAAAACATCATACCACAGTGATATATGTGCACCCATGTCCCATGTTTATAGCACCAGAGTTTATAACAGCCAGATCTTGGAAACAACCTAAATGTCCATTGACTGATGAATGGTTAAAAAAGATGTGGTATTTCTATATAATGTACTACTAATCAGTCTTAAAGAATGATAAGCTGAACATTTTCATAGGTAAATGGATGTGCCTTGAGAACATACTTATTAGTGAAATAAATATGTCACACATGTATAAAATCATAGTGTTTCATTAGTATGATAAGGAAAAAACATGTATTTTGTCCCAGAGAGAATGACTTCAGCCAAGCAACAACTCAGGCCACACCTGCCTTCACTTTAACTAACCCACTGTGATTCATTTTGAGTTGACTTTTGGATGTCCTAAGAAATTCTTGACGTGCTATAAGGTTTGAGTTTTTTGCATGTAGATATCTAGTTGTTTCAGTATATTTATTGAGGGTACAGTCCTTTTTACATCTCTGCCAGAAATCAATTGTCTGTTATGTGGGCATCTATATTGGAACTTTATATTGGTACTTTGGTGGTTTGTCTATCTTGATAGCAATGCCATTTAGGATTGGGGAGGGTTGGAGCTCTAATTTTGTCCCTTTATGAAAGTTGTTTAGACTATTCTGAGTCTTTTTTATTTTTATAGAAATGTAAGAATTAAAATGTTAATCTTTATGAAAAATGATGTGGACAGTTTGATAAGGGATTGTGTTTTCTGACCTGTATTATTTTCTTCTACTTATTTTTGGTTTTACTCTGTCTTTTATTTTTAATTTCTCAAGGAAAGATACGAGGATATCTCATAACTTTCTTCTTTTCTAATAAATATTCTTGGTGTTAAAAATAAATAAATATTTATTTTGAAAAAAACAATAAATATTTATTTTGAAAAAACAATAAATATTTATTTTGAAAAAATAAATATTTATTTTGAAAAAAATAAAAGGTGAACTCAGGGCAAGCAAGTTTTTCTTGGCATCTAGACTGGTGAATATATGTGAACACGCATGAGCTTGGTGGGTGGGGTGTGGACAGTGGGTGGGACAGTGTCACTGGACATGCTTTGCTCTACAAGGCTGCTTGCCTTCCATGCAGGTGAGCCTAGAGGAATCCTGGAAGGTGGGGGGAGCACCCCTGATTTGCTCATATCGCCTGCTTGAGTGAGCCCACTATGGAGCGGACACATGTTCTCCCAAGATACGGGACTAGCAGAGTGGGCAAGGGGCAGAGAGGGAATATAAATCCCTGGGGGACAGGAGAATGCAAAGGATGCTAGAGAATTTGGCCTCTGGGGACTTCCACCTTCACATGTGGTAGTGACCCATGAGCTAAGTTCACATTTTCTTCCCAGGAAACTGGATGTTGCCAAGTACAGCCAGCAGATCTTTGGGATACTAATGAGATTACTCCAGAAACCCTCCCATGAGTACAGATTATCTCTACAGCTAGGTCCTTCTCTGATGAGAGATCTCTCTACCCATTCCCTTCCCTTAAATTAACTGCCACCTTTTATCAGGATCTAGAAAACTCTGATCTTACATGCCTCGTTGATGGAATACTTGGGAAGGCTACTTCCTGCATGGTCACAATTCTCCTCAGCCCTGGATGAAATTCTTGCCGGTCTTGAACAATCAAAAAGTCAACTGAAAAACAAGGGAACAGTCTTTAAAAAACAAAACAGGATCAGCATGGGGAGGAGTATTGACAGAAAGGAAGAGGTAGAACATTCACAAACAGTGGGGCTAGCAGAGGGACAGTTTCTTAGTGGAATATCCATATGGAAGTGTGCAGAAGCTGGTGGACTGGGAGGACCAATGGAGGGGCCTGCCTGGACTTGGTGGTGGGTCTGGGAAATGGGGCTGTTAGTTGAGCTTGGGAATCCTGCAGAGTTCTTAATTTCTCAGGAATGCGTGTTTGAGGTTCCTACAGGCTGATCACAACACCTGCTGATGCTTTGCAAGGGGCAGTCAGCAGTGAAAGAAAGGGGCACAGAGCTACAAGGAGGTGGAAGTGCCAGTCTTGGAGGCCTGTGGCTGAGCCCCTGCATTAGCTCAAGACAGGTATCAGCGATCCTTGGATCAGAGTACTCCTAAGAAAAGCAGGAACCCAGTGCTTGGCCCAGATCCTGCTGCCTCCAAGCAATGAAACTGAGCCAGTGGGGGGTGGGGTGGGGAGGTGGCTAGGAATGTAGAAAGAAAGCAGATGCATTTCTTTTGTTTGTCCCTAGGTCCTCGCATGGTTTGGGGAGTCTCCTAGGCTCTCAAATTTGGAAACTTTCCCTTGGGGAAGAACTGAACTCAGCATTGTTTCTAGAGCCAAAAAAAACCCAAATACCTGAAGAGTGAGGCCCAACAGGGCTGTTTCCACCAGCCAAGCAGAGCTTCCCAAAGGCGTTGCAGAATCTCTGCTCTCTTCGCGATCTGTGGAGCTGGCCCTGTTTGGTGGAGGTTCTGGCCTTGCCATGCAGGCCTCAGGAGGATCTAATCCTGGCCCCCACCGGACCTCATTTAGTACCTGTGTGTGGGTGAGAAGATTGGACAAGGCATTGCTCACTTTGCCTGCTAGCACAGGAATGTGAACCAACACTGCCTAGGGTAAGGGGTGGTGGAAGAACGTTTGCCCCCACTGCCCAGGACCCTTCCTTGACCCTTCTACTTCTGAGCCATGTTGCAATATTTCCCCAGGAGAAGGCTCTGTTCCCAGAGGCTCAGCCAGGAAAGCACACAAGAACGATTTCTTTGCTCTGTTTGAGACATTCCTTCCTGTCTCCCTGTCAGCCACATCCTACAGTTTCTCCTTGTCCCTCCACCAGATGGGTTTTAGGAAGGAGCAAGAAATAACAGGAGCGGGACAATCACCTACCCATTAACCTCCTACAACACACAGAAAAGCACATACCCCTTCCTCATCCCTAGCCAGAGGGGACAAGACAATGCGGTTCCATCAGATGGGACATCCCAGGACTCTTTATGGCATTTTGTGTCCTATATGAAATCTCCAAACTTGTAGCACGAGCCAGACATTGTCACTATGGATAGGAATTCTACAGGTCTCTCATCTAGGACTGTGTCCTATTAGATGACAGGTGAGCTTACCTTGTCACCCCCAAGTGCTGGCAGCACTGGTCATGCCTCTGACTTGCTTAGCCTTGGCTATTTAGCAACTCCAGGCACCTAAGAAGGAAGATCACCTACTTAGGGAAGGGCCCATGGCCTGTCACTGTCTCTTCTGATTGTGTCCTCACTAGTCCCAGGGCTTTTGACCACAAGCCAGTGTCCCCACAGCCCCACTTATTACATATGGCAGACAGAGCCAAGCGATTCTCCTCTTACAACGAAACATCCTGGAAATAGCTAGCAGTCAAAACAAGCACAAAAACAAACAACCCATGAAGACTTGCAAATGTGCCCTGCTGGGGAGGAAAAAAAACTCTGGGTTTTGACCAAAGAAGATCTGGGAAGGCCAGCCCACATGAGTGGTTCTGCAGAATGGGCTGAGCATTGTAAGCAGCGGCCAGAATAGCTACACCTTCTTCCTAGCCTTGCATGTGACTTTGGTCCCCTCCTCAGGAGGGGAATCTGTCCTGTCACCTGTACAGCCTGGGCTGAACGTACTTTGCTGACTAGACTGTGGAGGAATTGAGCATGTGCCAGTTGTGAGCCAGGCGTGTCACACATTTTCTCTCACTCTCCTGTGACCACTGAGGGAACAAATTCAAGCTAGACAGTGCAGGAGGTGGCTGATCATACAGGTGCCCTGACCTACTGCCACCCAATAATCAGACACATGACTGTGGCTGTCTCAGAACAGCTGGGCCCCAGGCGACCCCTCCTTTGATCACAGACAAAGTGAGTAGCTGAGCAGCTTAGAGGAGAAGAGCCATCTATCCCCTCCACTGAATGTTGAAAATAAAGAATGGTGGTTGTTTTTGTTATTTTTATTTTAAAGGGGGTAAAATTTAACACAACAAAACAGAACAAAACAGGACATAAAAAAGCATAAATCTCAAAACTAGACAACCAGAGGTCTTCACTATCTATCATATTGTCTCCTGCCTTCTTCCAAATGGTTGTCCATATCTTTGTGTACAGAGTTCATACAAAACAACATACCTATCTTTCACAAGATGTCCAGTTCACTGGCTCCCACTTGCTAAGGGGGGGACACAGGACATGGGACGGGACGACATAAAATGTTGGATTCTCAGCCCTCGTGCAGGCAGGCTCACAGCCGCTTACCAGAGAGGGGAGGAGTTCCTTGTTCTCCCGGCACCCCAGGTCGCCTCATGGTGCAGGTCCTGAGATGCCAGAGTCTCTCTCTTGCAGGCTGCTGAAGCCTACCACACTCACAGCTCCTATTTCTTTCTGATGAATTGACCATTATATTTCCAAAGTTCTGAAATGGCAACAGACCACAGAAAGAATTCTCTTTAGGCTCGTGTTTGAGACCAGCAGCTATAGCAATCTGCTGGCCTTGATTCAGGGCCAGTGGTGGTTGTTTTAAACCACTAAGGTTTGGGATAGAACTCAAGTCCCAATTCTGTATGGTTACTTTGAGGATTGTGCAGAATAACGTGACACTATAAATCTGCTAGAAATGTTAACTAAAACTTCCAGTTGTAGAATTGGAAAAGGCCACAGAGATTATCAAAAATATTCACAAAAATGCAAATATGAGCTTCCTTTCTCAAACTCATTTAGTCCTTGAAATATTGTAAGCTATTACCTCCTTCTGTCAAAAGAGGATTGAAATCTCAAGAAGTTAACTTGCCAAGAGTCTTATCTAGTAGTGGTGGAGCTAGATTTGAATGCATTTCTGTGTGATTTTAAGGCCACATTTTTCACTATTGGGATAGAAGATTTGCTTCATCTACTTAAAAACTACATCTGAGGCCCGCTCACCCAGACAAATGAAAGATGTTGAAAAGGAAAGGTTAAAGTAGCTTGTATCTACAAGACTAGGAAAAGTCAGCAGTCGTATTCTTTGGTGCTGTGATGTTGTGTGAGGAAGTCAGCCCAAATGGCAGCACAGGTAAGAGCCTGGGTGACTTTCTTGGGAATTGACCTTGCTTTCAGCTTGTCAGATAATATCATTGGCTTAGAGAATGAAGAACTTCTGCTTCCTCCCACTCCAAGTGGTAGGTTTGTACATTTACTGAAACTCATTTTAATTTGATTGATATAAAGGGAAGCATTTAAGGTCATAATATTTGAATTGAAGCCCTAGCTACTTTCTGGAAAATTTTAATCTCTACTGATTTAAAAAATGAAGATTAGTGTAATGACATAATGAAAGCTGAGGTGCCATAAGAATATCAGTTATTGTTACTATTACAATGATTAAAATTGTTACTGAAGTTAAAAACACTTTGGATTAAACAAAAAGACACAAATCAGATTTCCTTCAGAAGCAAAGCCCTTAGAACAATGCAATCCTGGTATGGTGGCATTTTTGCTAGGGGGTAGATGGTACCAGTTAACAATACTGCACATAACAGAAAACTCAACTAGACGTAGTTAAGCAGACAATATTGTCATGGTTAAAGGTGGTGCTGACATTAGTGGCATGGTACCATGACACCCAGTTACCTACTCTGTTACATTTGTGTTGACTTTTGTCCTCATGTTTACTCTCTCGTGGTGTCGAGATGGCTGCGGCAGTTCCAGTCAAGGAGAAAAGACAGGAGAACCTAGACTTTTCCTAGTGGCTGCCCCCTGCTTACACACCTAGTTCTCGTTGGCAAGAAGTGTGTCTTCTGAGCGCTGCAGGGTCATATTTACCTTTTTGAGGCATGATAGTAGAAAGACTCAAGTGAGAAAATTCATGAGAATGTGTTGGCCTAACTACCAACAATGATCTTACAGGAAAAGGAGTATTTAAGTTTTATTTGCTTGATTACTTTTTGATTCTGGCTTCTGACATTATTGTTACAGATACTGCATCTTTTGGGTTTTTGTAGTAAGAAAGAAAACACTGGCAGCTGTAATTTTTAAAGGAATCCAGCAAGAGACTTGAGCCTACTGTTTTCATATTGAGCATGACCTGGGGACTTCTTGGTTATATGTGTGCAGTGCTACTACTGCCTCTCCTCTTCAAAGCCAAGCAAAAGACTGATGTTGAACACTTAGGAAAAGTTGACACACTGTCTCCTGTAACTTATAGGGGAGCAAGGACACTGTCTACTTCAGTTTTTCTGTATATACTCTATGCAGATCACTTTTTGTGATTTTTTGGTTTCTATAAAAATTATTATATTTAAGAAAAGAACAAAGCCCCTGGAAGAATGAGACATCATTTCAAAATTACCAAAAATGCTGGGGAAAAGTTTACAATCAAAATTCTGTTCTTTGAATCTAGGATAAAAAAACCCACCAGCTGTTAGTGACAAAGTGGCTGCTAAACAAATAAAGAAGGTGAAAAATGACAGAACCAGGAGATGTTGCAATCTGCAACATGTTACAGATTAGCTGGCATTGTCCTCGCCAGGGAGACCAGTTGTAGGGAAAGGGTAAAAATGTGGCTTGATTTAGAGCCGATGATATCATGTGTCTAGTCACTGAAGATCAAAAGGAAGCATGCCTATAAAACACTGCTAATGACAGGAGAGCCAGGGCTAGACTCCTCTTGGGTGTGTCAGAGGGAAGGAAGGCTGTGAAGCAGCCAGCGCCAGCGGGGTGTGACTCACAGCTACTCTCGGGGTGCGTCTGTAGCCAGGTGACCTCACATCCCCCCTCGCTGCCCCAACGCTGCTGCAGCTTTATCAATTGTGTATGATCAATTCCCTTCGATTCTTGATGACCCGGCAGTCAACGGCTCTTTTCTTTTTTTATGATGTATTACTAGACTGTAGTTCTTGGGTTAGGCTTCTATCGAAAGTGACTATTTTTGCACACGTAGCTGCTTGTGTGTACATGTGTGATTGTGTACGTGCTGGTGTCTGTACTGGTGACGGTGAGGCATGGGGAGCGTGGAGAGGCAACTGACTTTCAAATTCCCACTCCATGAAACAACATTTTAATGTCCTGTCTGTGATGATCGAATATCCTTTTCCTGAGACCAGAAACAGTGTTTGGACAGTGGGCTGCCTCTTCCTGGAAGATTCTGCGGAATGCTATGGGCCCTGTAAATCAGACAGATCTGAGAGTGGACGTTACACACCACAGCGAGGAGTTAGTGTGTGAAGGACGACAAAACATCTTGTCGTGAAACCTCATTGAAAGGAAATTCCCGCAACCTCCTGACTGTATTGAGGGGCTCAGAAAAACTTCATGGCCGTAGGATTTGTATCCTGTGTGAGGACGGCATTCTTTCTTAACTGCCGTGGAAACCATCGGCCTTGCTCGGCTGCCTCCCGCCGGCTCCATGTGTACCCAGTTCCTGCAGAATTCCTATTTATAACACGACGGAGGTGCTGAAGAGCTGTCAGAGCCACACCAAAGCTAAACCGAAGCACTCACATTTCCTTTCCTTCTGGCCTCCGGTTACTGAAAACATTTGCTGAAAATTGCTGTCCCACTCAAGAACTGTCAGAGGTAATTGTGTTGCACAAAAGTTAGGGAGAAGCATGGAATAACATGGTTACCACCTGGCGACCTGGTTCCCGGGACCTGTCTGATGGGCCGCCAAGCCTGCCACATGTGAACATGCCAGTTTCTGTCAGAAAACCACGGCGGCGTGCGTTGGGGAGGAAGCGGTGGATCGGGGGCCTCTCAGTGGCAATTTATGGTACAAATCCCCATGTAAAGAGCAATTGTTAGGTCACCGAATCTGGTGAGGGGGAGGTGGGATAAACGCCTGGGGAATGCGGACCTGTGCAACAAGTAGCGGGACTTCATCCACCAAGCACAGGCTAGACTTGGCCGTCCTGTCGGCTGGTGATGACCTTGGTGTCTCGGGAAATAAAAATCAGAGACTCACAAAATGGAGGGGGCTGAGAGTCTGTCTGGGTCCCCCTCATCCCTTTACTTCTGACCAAAATTGTGCCCTTGCAAGGGAAATGGGCTCTTTTCCTTTTCAGACTCCCTGGAGAAGGAAATTTGCCTCGTTCCCAGGGCCCATGTTCAGGGCCTCATGTGCTCCTTGAAATGGTTTTCCTTTAACTTACACTTAGAAGACCCTAAGAAACCGCTGAAGTACAGGTGCCTCTGTTTATAAGGCAAACTCTCCACTAAGCCTCCAAGTCCACCTGAGGATTCTCTTAACCCCGGGGTTCTAGTGCTACCTCAAAGTGACTGTGAATCCAGGGCATGGTGTCAGCCGTCTAATCAAGGTGCAGCTCGATGACTTAGATCTGGGGAATCTAACCTGCCTTGGTTATAAAATCAGCTGATGTCAGGAGTATCTGCTCTTCGTATCTTTAGTGATACTGCTTGAGATTTTGCAGTATACTCCCAAAGATCTCCCTTCTCAAGCAGACATTAAACTTAAATCAAGTGTAATTATAAGTGTGTGTCCCAATGAAAAATGAAAATGGAGGGTCTTTTTTTCCAAAAACAAGAGGAAAAGCTTTTTCCCTTTCTTTTTTGAGCTCTGTCAACCTTTCATGGTGGTGGTGGTGTTTGGTTTTCTGTGGTACCAAAGATTGAACCCCAGGCCTCCCAAAGGCTAGGGAAGGGCTCCTTTCCTAGCCGTTTGAATGTGCAGTTTAATGTTATACTTCCTTGGGCACAGGAACCCTTCAGACGTGAGTATAGACAGCTAGGTGTGGAACCTGCCCAACCCCAAACCTGCCACACGGGACAGATGGCAGAAGGTGGAGTGTTTTCTGGGCAGGATTGAAGTGAAAACACTTGAGAACCCAAGCCAGGAAAGCAAGAAATGGCAAGGGGAGAACTGTGAATGAGCCAGTGCTACCTGGAGCATATCCCACTGTATAAAATGCAAATTCAAAACTAAAATGGTTAAAAATTTTAAAATGGCTACCGCAGTGTTAAACCCAGGAGCAAAGCTCCCCTCTGACTTCACAGGATTAAAACTCATTCTTCCTCAGCATTGGGAAAGTGCTGCTCAATGGCCACCTGGGATCTTTTTGCTGATGACTTTTTGATTCCTATTCTTTTCTATATAATTTTTTTTTATTTTCTGGAAGTGTTAAGGATCTGTAATACTGCTATTGGGAGACGTTTCAATTCTATAACTTCATGTAAGTGTTTCATTACATATTGTCCTGGGCCTTCAGAGCCTCTTTTCATTCTGGAAATCTTTTCTTTCAGTTCTGGGAAATTGTCTTGCATGCTGTCTTTGAAAATATTTTTCTGTTTTCTCTCTCTGTTACTTTTATTGGTAGATATTGGTTCAGTCTTCAAATATGTTTCCTACATTACTAAGCTTTTAATTACTGTGATGAAATACCTACCATAATCAACATAGAGAGAAAAGGTTTTGGGGATTCCAGCCCGTGACCCATTGCTTTCAGACCTGTGGCAAAGCATCGTGACATGGCGGACCATGGAGAGGAACAAAACTACTCCACTGTCAGGAAACAAAAATTTGAGGAGTGGCAAATGGTCCCACAGTCCCCTCTAAGGATACCCCCAGTGCCTAGGGACCTCAACTGCTCGACTAGGTCCCACCTCTTACAACTTCTGCCACCACCCCGCAGCACAGCCCTAGGGAGGAAATCTTTAACACAGGGCCTCTGGAGGGACAGTCAAGATCCGAACTTTCCCTTTATTACTTAGTTGTTGTTGTTGTTGTTGTTGTTGTTGTTTTCTCTTCTATTTTGGATTTTTCTTCAATTTTGTCAACTTTCTGTTAAACTAAAAGTTAGCAATTGTATTTTTAATTTCCAAGCAGTGCTTTTTCTCTGTTCATTTTTCATAATGATCTTGTTTGTATATAATATCATCTCTCTATCTAAGCATACTAACAATATTTTAATACGTTTATGAACTCCTGTTTAACTATATGCTTTTTTCTCCCTGATTTCATTCATTCATGTTGAGGAGTCTTCATAAACATCTGGTGATACTTTACAAAGAAATTTGAGACTGTAGTTGGGTCCTATAAGATCATGGACCAGGCCTTTCTCCAAATTTTATCACAGAGTGAACAAAAAGTGAATATCTACTTTCACTGAAGAACTCTCAAACATTATAATCTACAAGTCTTTTCTCTGGGTTATGTTGAGGCAAACCTTCATCCCCTGCTGGTGTGTGTGTGTACGTGTGTATGAAAGGATTTCTGGAAGGAGATGGGGAAGAAATTTTGGTGAGTCCATAGTAGACTTTTACTTCACTTTGGTTTCATATCTACTTGTTTTAGTCTTACACCACAACTGCAGTAACTCCAGAGAATAAACCTTCAACTTTCTGACAGAAAGCAGGGCAAGGCTGTTGCGTGGAGATGCACCTGATGTCAGAGGAGACTTTCTGGGCCTAACCATTATAAGCAGACTTTCAATAAAGGCCCTTTTTCTCAAGGGGCCTTACACTCATCTTCTTCATACGGTACTCACTGCTTAGGAGCCCCAAGAGGCTCGGAGCTTCTGCAGGGGGAAGTTGCTCTGTTCCTACTTGTCTGCAAGCAGTTGGCTTTCTCTTTTCTTCATGCTGCCAGAATAATTACCATTCTTCCATCCATTTCTCATCTTCCAAAAATTTATGGAAACATTTACGGTAAATAATCTCTCATTCTCTTTGACCTTTGTCTATTAATTTGTTTTTAAGAATTTCTTGCCTGTTATTTTAATGAAACTTGGATGGGAAGAAAAGACAGTCATGAAAAGATGTGTTTTCAACCAAAGTTCTTTGAGAAATCTTAATCTTTGTTGGAATCTACACCCAGGTACTCTATTATTAGGTGAATCCTTGATTTTTGGAAAGTGAAACACTAAACAATCTAGAGAAAGTATATTTCAGTCCATTTCTCACAGCCTGATTGTACTTATTTAAATATAATTCTAATAAACATAGTAGATTAAAGTGAAAATTTAGTAGAAAGTTAGATGTGGATGTGGCCAGAGTTCCGATAGCATCAAGAAGAAATAGTTGGCAGTCCAAAAGATAAAGATAATACAAAACATAACCAGCTAAAAGAACACATAATAGCACAACAGTTTCTGAGGGTGCAGTCTTGAACACATTTCAGAAAGCATTATTGCATGGAAGTGTAATTTACATGCCATTCTATGACTCCCCTGTATTCGTCAATAAAAGTTCCATGTTTTCTTCCTGTTTGTTTACTGCCAAACAAAGGGCTTGTGGTTCTAATGAGGTGCTCGGAACTATTTTGTACTCGTGATTTTCGTTTTGGAGCTGTGAGTTTCATCCTCTTACCCTCCCAAGTCCTCCTTCGAGGCCCATTTGAATTCCCATGCTGTTCTCATCCTCCCTCGTCTATTTGTCCCCACAGTACTTTAGGTGGAGATAGAACCTGTTATGCTTTGCCAGGAATTCTGAACTGATATATGGGCCTTATCTCCTCAGCTGGATCATAAAGGAGAAATTCCCATTACTCTTGGCATAATGACTTGCTTGTAAATGCTTTTGAGTAAATGCTTATGGAATCTGATTAAAAGTGTCATAACTGATATCAATTTCACAATTTTTAGTTCTCAGGGAAAGGTTAAGTAAGAATCTGTACAGGAGATTAAGTGTGCAATGTGTTTTTAAAAGATTTTAAAACTAATAAAAATGAAATAAAATGTTATGTGTAAAGGGCATATTACCTTTAATTAATATTAGCATGTATTAATATTATATGAAGCATAAAATGTATGTTAATGGACAGTGAGTGTTCTGTTTCACAATGTATACCAATTCTGTTATTACACTAAGCTGTTCAAATTTGAATATCATAGCTTAGGTGAAAATATCAACTGCATCTTTTTAAAAGGAGACAGTCATGGGTTTGTGGGAGGTGCAAAAATGTGAGTACTGTGTCTTTATTTCAGCATGTTTTGCAACCTTTCCTTGACATAACTGATCTGCTCCCAAAATATTTGGGCTCAAATCCTATCTTGCTCATGTTGCAATTTCCCAGGTGCTTTTATCTTTGTCCTGCACTGATCTTTAATCAGGTGTGACTTCTGACATATTTGCTTTAAATCTCTCTCCCCTCCCCTGTCAAGTAGTTAATGATCTCAAAATGTAACACTGGATTCTGCAGATTTCCCAGGGAGTCAAGTGTGAGTAGAACAAGAAAACCAATGAAAATGGAGAATCACCTGATTGATGTCTACACATCCATGCCAGGCTAGCTCCATGGGCGTGTGACCCACAGGCAAGGCCACACTGAGGAGAGCCCTGTGCTTGGTTGACTGCTCTGCTGTTGCTATCTTGACATCCTTAATCATTTTCTATTTTAATTTGTGTAGGTGAAGTATGATGGGTCAGTGGAGCACACCTATGGGCAGAAAATATGTACACAGTCACCTACGTCTTCTGTTTCTTGCTGCACATTTGCATTGTGTGTTCATGGTGACCACATGCACAGGATTCTGACAGATGTCTGAGGCATGGGAGCATAGCGAGGCTCCAATCATATTGTGTCTAACATGCACAAAGCAGGCTGTGGCACTGTGAGCCTCTGAAGAGCACACTTTCCAATCAAACTGGAGCTCGCTCTGAGTGCAGGAGGAGACCATAGCATCTCACGAAACATAATGATCAAGGAAGCTGTTAGTCCCATACTAGCTAACCACACATGCTGAGGTGACAGAAGGGAAGCTAGGACAGGCGATAGCTCATTATTTCACTTCTTCCTTGTTCATCACTAAAACCCAAAACAGAAACTGTTGGTAGAATGTGACTGAATGAAGAAGTAAAAAAAAAATTGAGTTTGTTTTATGCAGCATTTCTACTGTTTTAATAAGAACAAAATACATATGTGTAAATAGAATACAAACAGTGTGTAGTAATCCTTTAAACAAGTTAAATGCTCTTATAGTTGCATTTAAAACTGGTATACCACAATATAAAGATGAATGATAAAATTCATACTAACAAAATTTAATTTAATTTTTATTGATTTAGAATACCAAATAAGAGGGGAAAACTCACCATGACAAGAGAGAGACAATGGCAGAGTAAAAAGCTGCCTATTGTAGTAACTTTAATGGCAGTCACCCTTGCTCTTTTGAATAAGCACCCCATTCCATTTTGCCCACAATAATGTAGTTGGATCTGCATACATATCTGGATTTCAATAGAGAAAAATTACATGTTAGCACAATTTTTCAGTAAGTAATCTCTCTTTCCAAAACTACAAAGAACATTGTCAGAAATTATCCATGAGAAGATCAAAGTTTTGTGTCCGCAGGGACACAGCTCATGCATGCCCTGTGCTGGCCATGGACCAAGGGAAGAGTCACATCAGGAGTTACATCAGACATCTATGGTCATTTCTCTGATGGGATCAGAACACAAAAACATGTTTCACATACCTTATATTCAATGAGTCAGTCAACCTTTTTGTACCTTGGCACAAAACAACCCCAGTTGAAGACCCAAGAGTCTTTCTTCATTCACAAATATGTATTGGCCACAAAAGACTGCCCTGTCAAAGAGATAGGAACAGTTCTGATCTTTGTGGAATCCACAGCCCAGTTTCATGGAAAGTATCAAATGAAGGGAGTAAAAAGGTCTTAAAAACTGTATGGAATTTCCTCTTACGGAAAATTCTTGCAAGTTTATATATTTTGTATTAGTTATCAGAACTCTTTCATTGTAAATGACAAAAGTTAACCGACAAAACAAAGAAGATCCACTCAACCAAACAAGCAAACAACCCACCTTAAATTGACTTAAGCAAAAATAAAAAGTTCATATAATCCAATCACACGAACTACCATTGGGGTGATTCCCCAACAGAAAACTAAAGCACTAGAAGGGGACTGGACACATCACTCAATAACTGATTAATAAATCTTTTGGCAATGTGAAGAATCACTCCTCCTACTACTAGAATATATACTTTAAAATATTTATGTGATGACTTTTTTTAAAGTAGGAAACTCCGGAGAGTGTCTATTATTTTGAGCTGTATTTTAAATCTGTAGGATATCACTTCAGAGTGCTAGAATGTCCATCAAAGACTCGTGTGAAATGTCTTGGAATACTGAAAAATGTTCAATAAATCTAAGAAGGCAGGAAAGTGAAGCAGAAGAACAGGAATGAGGAAACAAAGGACAAACATAATGAATTAGGAAATATTTTAAATTGAACAAAAATAAAAACACATCAACCCTGTGGAGTGCAAATAAGTCAGTTTTTAGAAGAAAATTTAAAGAATTACATGCTTGTATGAGATAATAAGTGACAAATTAGAAACTGTAACAAATTAGAAAACCAAAGGAGAGTAAAGCAAATTCAAACAAGCAGAAGTAAGGGAATCATACAGTTATGAATAGATATGAATAGAAAGTGGTAAAACTGTAAATATGAAAATAACCTAGCAAATTTATTGTCAAAAGCTAATTGTCTGAAAAGATCAATAAAATGTATGAACCTATTCAAGCCTGATGAAAAAGGGAAGATACAAATTACCAATGTTAGAAATAAAAGATACAGACTGCAAACATGGGAAATGGGAAATGTGATAAAGGAATGCTAAAAACAACTTAGCGTATACGAATTCTAAAACCTGCATTAAATGAAAAAGATTCCTTAAAGCCCATAAACTACTTGTGTTATTTTCATACTGCTGAGACGTGGGACCCAAGACCTGCAGTTCTAAGGAGGAAAGGTTTACTCTGGCTCGCAGTTTGTAAAGGCTTCCATTCATGTAGGCTGGTTCCAAGGCAGGGTGGCACTGCAGCGGGAAGCAGGGAGAGATCAAGGAAGGAGGGAGGGACACAAGTCTTCCGGGCCATGCGTCCTCCCACTAGGCTTCACTTCCCAACATCACATTTAGCAACTAACTCATCAATGAACTAATCCACTGATGAATATCATATTTACATGATCCAATTGCCTCCCCAAAACCACATCTATGAGTGCATGAGACTTTGGGAGAACATCTAAATATAAAATAACACTACCCGAACTGGCCCCAAATTAAATTCATACGTGAATAGTGCTATAACTATTAAGGAAATTGATTCCATAGTTTAAAAGCTTCCACAAGACCAAATTCCACAATTAGATTGTTTCACTAGTACAGTATATCCTCCTAGTCACTTAAAAGAGGCATACTGCCAGTTCTATATGATTCCCTTCACAAAAGTCAACATTTTCCACTTTGTGTGATGAACTGTGGTATCAAAATGAAAGATACTATGAGAAATGAAAATGACAAATCAGTAGTTGTCATGAAATAGGGACAAAATTCACAATGCAAAATTAGAAAAATGAAATTTTGCAATGTAGAAAAACAATTAGAGCTTATCTAGCAAACACAAGGGTGATTCAGTATTCAAAGCTATTCAAAAATCAATCATGCCTATCAGATAAAAATTTTTAATTAGAATCAATCAGTCCATGTAATCCAGTATTAAATAGTTGAAAGAAGAAAAACCATATGATCCTATCAATAGATACTAAAAAAATAATTCAACAATATTAACATCCCTTCATAATTTTTAAAAAATTTCAACAATCAAGAAATAAAATAATTATCTTCAACTTGAGAATATTTTGCAAAAATTTTCAAAAATCCCTGTAGCTGACATCTTACTGATTGATGAAAAACCATTTTTACAAAAATCCCTACAGCTATCGTCTTACCGAATGGCCTAAGAGCACTTTGTCTTTAATATTGGGAGAAAGGTAAGGCTGTTCATTCTTTGCATTTTTATACTTTATTGTACCATAAGTCTTAGCCATTGCAATAGGAAGAACAAGAAATAAAAAGTACATCAGTTGGAAAGGGAAAAAAAAAAAGTCCCTTTCTATAGATAACATGATTGTCCATGTAGAAGATCTCAAGATCTTACACTTAAGAAAATCACCTAGGACTGATAAGTGAGGTTACAGGGCATCAGGTGAAATCATTAAAAAAAAAAACAAAACACAATGCAAAACAAAAATCTAGCTTTCTTTTTGTGCATGCCATGAATGACTGAAACTGAAATTTCTTTAAAAAGCATAATCATTGTATTAGATCATTAGAGCCTCAATAACAAAGTCACATGGGCTGCCTGGCTTAGGCCTCAGAAATCTGTTTCCTTACAATTCCAAGGAAACTTGAGATCAAGGTTTTGGCAATTTTGTTTTCTTCTTAAAACCCTATTCTTGGCTGGTAGGTTGCCATCTTCTCCTCATGTCTTCAGGTGGCCTTTTTGCTGTATGCATTTTTAATCTCTTCTTTAAATATTTAGTAAGTTTATTATAACTGTACATAAAGCAAAAATCAGTATTAATGGAGTAACAATATGTTGTTTTGATACATGTGTACACTTTGCAATGTTTAAATTATGTCTGGTGCCGGGCATGATGGTGCATGCTTGATATCCTATCACTTGGGAGGCTGAGGCAGGAGGATCACCATTAGTTTGAGGCCAGCCTGGGCCACATAGTGAGTTCAAGACCTGCCTGAACTACATGGTGAGACCCTATCTCAAAAAAAGCTATAAATAAATAAATAAATAAATAAACAAACAAATAAATAAATAAAGTCTAGTGTCTCCGACTCCTTTTTATTATTTCTTTATGCCAATGACATTCAAAACCCATTCCTTTAGCTCTTTGAGATGCACAGTACATGATTGCTACCTGCAGTCATGCCACTGTAGAGCAGCTTGACAGGACTTCTTACTCCTGTCTGGCCGATCACCCTTACTCCTCCTTCCCTTCCCCTCTGAAACCCAGGCTTTGATTCATCTTTCTATAAGGTCACCAGTCATACTGGAGCAGAGCCCGCCTAGTGGCCTCACTCAACCTGAGATCTGTCCCCAGACACAGCCACAGTCTAAGATCCTGGGAGTTAGGGTATCAGAGTACAGATTTTGAAGGGGATGCTATTCATCTCATGACAGTTTTAAGAATGGCTCTGAGCAAGAATATTTGTCACAAATATAAGAAAATATGGGCAGGAGCTTTTTCCTTTAGACTACAAATATCGATGAAAGAAACTGAAGATGTCTTAAACAGAGAGACTTACCATGTTTGTGGATGATGATTCAATGAAGTTAAATGGAATTTTTACCCAAACTGACTTATGTATTTAATCAAAATGCCATCAGAATTTTGGATAGATAAGAACAGTTGATTATGAAATTTACATGGAAAATTAAAAAAACTAGAATCATTGAATAATTTCAAATAAGCCAGTTGGTGGACTCGGCCTGACTTAAAGATTTACCTTAAAGCTATAGTAATCAAGACCATGTGGTACTAGGGAAGGAAGCTGTAGTTTGCAGATTGGAAAACAGAACAGAGCTTCTGGAAATAGACTCACATAAATATACTCTGCTGATCTTTGCCAAAGAGACAAAGATAACTCAAAAAAGGACAATTTTTCCAACAGGAACAACTGGTCATCCTAACCAAAAGAGTGAAGCAAGACCTAAACCTCACCTTAAACAAAATTAACTCAAAGTGAATCATGCATCCAAAAACAAAAGATAGAACTCTAAAAGTTTTAAGGGAAAAAATCTTCCTACCCTGGAGTTTGATTTGGAAGTCTTAGACAGAAAGCAAAAGCACAAGAAATAAAAAATAATTAGTAAATTGGACAATTTATTCATTAAAATAGATCAATTTTGTTGTTCAGACTTAATAAAATGGAAAGAAAAGCTACATTCTGAAGGAAAATTTTTGAGCATCATATATCTGATAACCTATATCCATAAAGAACTCTTAAAACTCAATAGGCAGGCAATAAACAATCCAGTTCGTAAAATGGGCAGAAGATTTGAATGACATCCCATTAAAGAGGGTATAAGGGGCAAATGAACATATGAAAATACATCTTTGTTATTATTAACCACTAAGGAAATTCAAACTAATGACACAACAAGATAACACTGTACACCTATCAGAATGATGATGAAACTGGGCCAGGCAGGGGGTATACTCTATGGGAGTATACATGGGAGGCTGAGACAGGAGGATTGCTGTGAGTTCAAGGCCAGCCTGGGCTACAACATGAGTTCAAGGCCAGCCTGAAGTTCATAGAGAAACCTTGTCTCAAAAAGACCAAAAAAAAAAAAAAAAAAAAAAAAAAAAAAAAAAAAAAAAAAAAAAAAAAAAAAAAAAAAAAAAAAAAAAAAAAAAAAAAAAAAAAAAAAAAAAA